>JAODAL010071638.1:0-15444 GCA_025379985.1 Phyllomedusa bahiana
CGGCGGGGTTTTAATTTGTGCATCTGTTTAGTCCCCCAACTTGGGCCGTGGCTTTTTTTTGGCTTTTTTTTTATGCTATGTGAATAGATTCAATTTTAAAGGGGCAGCCTTTCCTTCCAAACCCAGTGGGGAGATATATGGATTTCCACCAATCAGCTGCACCGGGTAAAAATTTTTTAATAGCAAGGGGGCCCATTTTTGCCTTTTTCTGTGTTCAGTTTTCATTTCAGTTTTAAAATAGGGATGGGGTAATGGCCCCTTTTCTGTTTTTCTTCTGTAATCTACACAAGCTCATTTTTCTATTGTTCGGAAAATTTTTAAACTGCCGGTTTTTAAATTGGGAAAATGTTCAAATAAAACTGCTTTATTAAACGGGGTTTTCCGGGTTTACAAATGCTCGTTTGTCGAATGGGGAATGATTTTAAAAAGAAAAAAAAAAGGGGTTTTCCCTCCGTGGGATGCTCCCGTTATGAAAATTGGGTTCCTGTCCCATACATCCCTGGGGGACGTGGCCCACACCCTAGCAGTAAATTAAAGGACCCTTTTAAAGGGGGGTTTTCATTTTAAGTGTTTTGTTTCTTTTCAAACTAAATTTTTATTAGGATTGAATTAAAATCCAGGGCCCAGTCTCTTCTCTCAGCAGGTGTTTCTCCCCACAGGGGAAAAGCTGTTTTTCAAACAACAGTCTGTGTGAAGCCGGGGAAAAAGGAAGGTGTCTGGAGAAGGGTGCAGCCTCCTTCAATGTCCTTGTCTGCAGGCTTTCAACTCAGGCTCCCACAAGGGTCCTTGCGTGCAATAACCGATTTAAAACACACAGCCTGAACTGATGAAACACATGTGAGGGAAAAGCACACTGCCCCCCCCCCCCCCCTCTTGTTATCAGGCAGGAACTGGGGTTTTACTGGTTTTAAATGGAGGAAGCACAGGACAAAAAAGACTTGTGTTTTATAAGGGATCTAAGAGTTTAAAAAGTCCCCTAATTACCCAGATCATTTCCCCTTTTGTGCTGGGAAAATTTAGGGATACAGCCAGCAGCCCCTCCACATACTGGTTTTTACTTTTGGTTTTTTAAAAGCTCTTTGGGAGTAAACACAGAGTGTGCAGGCAGCCAATCACAGTGCAGGGGGCATGTCTAGGGCATTTCCGGTCTGGGGGGTGTATCCCAACAGGCTGAATGAAATGTCAGTCAGCCAATCACAGTGCAGTGGGCGTGTCAAGGGGGGGGGCACGTCCAAGGGCGTGTCCTGACTAGCCAATCACAGAAAAGGGGGCGTGTCCCAACTAGCAGCAGCAGAAATAGAAAACAGATGCACAGAAAAGCTCTATCTATTATACCAAGTGATTTAGGTATTGCAACCCAATTACAACAGTGCTTATTTTTACTGTCCCCATAATCTGAGATATGATCTGTGTAGCGAGAAAACCCCTTTAACTGTACAGCCAGGATGTAGGAACAGCCACCGGGACAGAACAGGAGCATCACAGAGGTGAGTAGGCTTCCTTTTTTTCTATTTCTAATCATAACACAGCGGACTAACGAGCTTTTCTGAGTCCCGGATCACCCCTTTAAATTATGCCCCCCAAAATACAACTTCTTCTGCATAAAACAAGTCTCCAAAAACTGTGTCAATAAATAAGTTACTACTGTTGAAACACAGTAGTAAAAAATGTAGCTGGTCAATAAGGCCTTTTCAGGCCTGATGCTTATGGGATTTAAAGTATGCTATCCTACACAACCCGTCCCGCGCCAACATGTTTCACCACTACATGTAGCATCATCAGAGGAACTAGGGTTATGATCATCGTGATGCCACATATGGTGAAACATGTTGGGGGGTTGTAGGATAGCATACTTTTAATTATTGCATTGTTCCTAAGGTGTGGCAAGGCTGCAGTTGCTGCATAACTTACTGGGTCTTTATGATCAGGCTGACCTGCTGCATTTAGACAATTAACACAATTTATATAATATTATTCTATTACATCACTTTATACAACAGTGTATAGGTGTTTTTATATATTTAAGGTAGGGTGGATATAAATATTTCTAGCAAAGCACTATAAAAAAGGGTGCAGTGATAAGGGATTAATGACACAGATATTTTTAAAACCTGTGTCAAGTTGGGGATTCTGCTCCATATATCCAGACTTGGGCTGTACTTGTTTGGTGTTTGAATACAGTCCTGCTTTATGCAAAGTCTGTAAAGTTTCTTCCGCTTGTTATTAATATATTTTAATATATTATAATATTTTTGCATCATCTGCATCAAGTACTCTGTAACAGAGCACCTTATATTTTATATTTCTATTTGAATGTTTTTCTTGGTGCTATAAAAAATATGAATAAAATTGTTCCACAGTTTCTAAGGCTATGTTCACACGGCTTATTTTGGGGCGCATTTCGCCACGTATTTCGAGCGAAATGCACCCCAATCATTACAGTAATCCATAGTTCTCATAGACAACTATGGATTACGGCTCCTCGCCCCCGCTCGTTCAATACGATCGTATTGTATACACGGGGAGATAAGTGACATGTCACTAGTAATGACAGTCTATGAGGCCCTTGGGCTGCCAAACCCCCAAACCCGGTAATTGCGGGGTACTGTATGCCCCGAAATTAAGCCGTGTGAACATACACTATGCAGTTCTGTAGCAAAGGGTATGTTCACACGGGTTAATTTCGGCGTGCATTTCGCCACGTATTTGCGCTCTAATACGGCGAGATGCGCGCCGAAATTACGCTAATCCATAGTTCTCATAGAGAACTATGGATTACGCCTCCTCACCCCGCTCGTACAATACGATCTTATTGTACGAGCAGGGAGATAAGTGACTTGTCAATTACTTGCTGCGAATACGCGCCGCGAGTAATATATGTCAATGCGCCGTGGGAGTACACGCGAGCTCCCAAAACACACGATGTACTGCGGCGCGTACTGTACGCGCCACAGTATATTGTGTGAACATACACTAAGGGTGTGTTGACACAGCGTTTTTTGAAGTGTTAATTTACTTCAAAATCTGCTTCAAAAAATGCCTGATTAGAAGCGTTTTTAAAGTATATTTTGAAGCGTCTTTAAATTGCATCCAAACATGGCTCGCAATTACACTTGTGAAATATGCTTTGTGTGAATGATGAGCCGTATTTTACATTATAGGTAAAGAAGGAGGATTTCAAACTTATCTGAGGCTGATTTTGGGCCGTTTTTCTTCATGTAAAATGCACAAAAAGAGGGCCAAAATACGCTGTGTGAATGTGCCCTAAGGGTATGTTCACACGGCGTACTGCAGGCATATTTTGGTGCATACTGTACACCTGCAATGCGCCTGCTGCTTCAGAAGACGCACTGGCCAGCACGTACCTCTGAAGCGATCCCACACTTTCTCCAGTGCGTAAGTTCCAGGAAGAAGTAACATGTTGATTCTTTCCCCCGGCACTTATTGTACGGCAGGGAAAATGGCAGGTAATCATCAAAGAGAGCTATGAATTAACATATTTGTGGGGCGTATTGCAGCACAATTATGTGCCGAAATTATGCCCCACAAATATGCTGTATGAACATACCCTTACAGGTGTATAGAATAGGCAATGGCAAATTAAATGTTCTTTCTTTCATCTATTTAAAAAGAAAAAGTTGCTGTCCATTTGTGCCAGTTTCTCCAGAAGATATTTTAGTTTCATTTATGTTGTGCACAGTCTAGTATCCTGCATTTAGTTAAAAAAAAGGTGATGTACCATGTTAACCAGTTGAAAAAAGTTTTATTTTTCTTCAAAAAAAACAAAGTAGCAAGCTTGCAGATATGATACTTTTAGATGGAAATGTTGTTAAAGGGGTTTTCTCACTACATTAATTCATCTGACCTCAGTCCCATTTTCTCGGTTTCATTTTTGAATTCAGAGACGTGTTTACTGGTTTCAACTGACCTGCAGTGACGAGCTGCTGAGGACACCAGGTCTGTAGCTATAGCAACCAGCGCTGGCAGCCTATCAGGAGAGATCAAACAGGTCTGTAGCTAGGTCTGAGGAGCTGATGCAGCCCCTACAAGAGGGATATCTAGGAATAGGTAGGATACTGTTAATGGACATATATTGCAAAGTGATTTGTTTTTGCAAGATCTGCAACATAAAAAGCAATCCTTGTATTGAGAAAACCCCTTTAAAGGGGTTTTGCCACAATCTCATTTCATACCTTCTGCATCCAGCTCTTCAGCTCTGTGTGCTCAGAAGGGGGCGTGTGTGCTTTGTTTGAATTGCATATCATGTGAACCAGCAGGATGACATCACCAGGCCTTTCCTCTTTCTAGTCAAAGAAAGGTCTGTTTATGTATAGAGCTTTGAGTAGCTCAGAGGTAAAGTTTTACCTCACAGCACAAGAGTCCAAGGTTCAAATCCCTGCAAAAACCAAACCTGTGTTTTTGTTTTTTTTTTCTCTTTATCAATGCACAGACCTCATTGAGGTTTATTTTTTATTTATTTACACTAAGGAATACAGAGGACGGGAGTAGAGTGGAGAGGAGAGTGATGTCTGAGCATGTCTGGCAAGGAGTGAGGAGCTCTCAGCCCTGGTCGTATCCCCTGGAGATCAGCTGTAAACAATGGATCACTAAAGGAGCAGCTAAGACAAAAACGGTGCAGAATTTTTAATAATGATGAATGGTGAAAATGTTTATTGCAAGTTTCCCATGTCAATTTTACTTCGTGGCAAAACCTCTTTAAGTAGCAAGCCTTGGACACTATTTAGGCCTCTTCAACAGGCATGATATAACATGGCATCTAAAGGAACACACACATTTCTCTCTCTCTCCTCTCCTCTCTCTCTCCTCTCTTTCTCTATTTTTTTTTATGTATATATGTATGTAGATGGAAAAATAGAAATGTATATCTTTTGGAAGACAGGGAGAGAAAAAAGAACACATGAAAAAAAGGCTCTGGGATTAACAGAATAATTTATTTAAAATTAATTACATGGTAATTATTTCAAAAGGGGCTACCATCTGTAATAGCACCTGAGTAGTATGCCAGTAGTACAACATGGGTACTGATGACCCCACACCAGGGCCAATTTAGGAGGATCCGGGAACCCTATTAGCAAATGATCTGGCATACACAATAGCATACACATTTTGGCATACAATGGTAGTCCCAGAACCAATTAACCCTTTACCGACATAGGACATACTGGTACATCCTGATGTCGGTAAGTTCCTATGTAGTGGGATTACTTGGCAATACCGCTACATAGGGAATGATGCCAGCTATGTTCCCTGCTGTTTAACCGCATAGACGCTACGGCGATTGTGGCTGCAGTGTCTAAATTAATGAGAAAAGGTGCCACGCACCGTTCCTCACTGCGGTCAGCAGCCCCGCTGCAAGATCGCTGGGTGCCAATCATTAACATAATAACTGAAAACCTAATGAAGGCTTCGATAGCTGATGTATTAGTTTCCTTCACTTTCTGCCCCAGGTTGGAAGTGATAGAGCCGCCATCTTTGTACACCCTTCTGCATTGTTTACTGATGATCATGCCTTAACTTGCTGTTAAAGTAAAAAAAAAAAAAAAATTTAAATTATAAATCTAAATAAAAAATATAAAAAATTCAAATCACCCCCATTTTTCCATTTTACAAATAAAAAATAAAAGAGTTACACATAATTGGTATCGCTGCATCCATAAAGGTCTGATCTATTATAATAGAATATCATTTATCCCGTATGCTGAACACCATAGAAGAAAATACATTTAAAATTCCAAAATTGAATTTTTTTTGTCTTTTCATGTCCCCTAAAATAAATTGCATGTATCCCAAAATGGTACCAATAAAAACTACACTTCATTCCGCAAAAAATACATCCTCACTCAGGTCCATAAAAGGAAGAAAAGAAAGTTATTGGTTGCAAAAAATGAGGCTGCAGTGGAAATTTAAAGGGGTTGTCTCACTACATTGATTCATCTTACCTCAGTTCTGTTTTCTTGGTTTCAGTTTGAATTCAGGGGTGTGTTTACTGGCTTCTACTAGGCTGCAGTAGAAGCCAGGTCTGTATCTATAGCAACCAGTGCTGGCAGCCTATCATGAGAGATTTAACAGATCTGTAGCTATAGCGACCTGAGGAACTGATGCAGCCCATACAAGAGAGAATATCTCAGAATAGGTAAGACACTGTTAATGGACATATATTGCAAAGTGACTTGTTTTTGCAAAATCTTTAACATAAAAAGCAATCCTTGTAGTGAGACAACCTCTTTACGAAATAGAGAATGTCTGCATTTTCTACAGTACTAAAACATAATGAAAACCCTAAATATTTGGTATTGCAAGAATCATATCAACCTGTAGAATACTGATAACACATCTATACAGAAGAGTGAATGCTGTAAAAACAAAACTTCGCAAACATGGCACAAGTACGTTTTTTCACATTTCTCCCCACTTTGAAGTTTTTGGGATTTCCCAGCATATTCTACGGTAAGATTAATGAAATCATTAAAAAGGACATCTTGTCCTACAAAATACAAGCTCTCATATGTCTATGTAGATGAAAAAATAAAAATGTATGGCTCTTGGATGCTGGGAAAGAAAAAAAATGAGGAGCCATATTATAATGACCGGCTGACAGGAAGGGGGTTAATGTTATTTGTTGAGCAAGTTCTGTATTAGGCATCAAGGAGATCTCAGATCTGGAGATGTTACATGGGGAATGTCACATTATATACATGCCATGATAATGAATTTTCAACCATTAAACACATGGATATGCCAGATCTGTTAGAACAGGAGCAGCTCTTATATAGTGACTCTTTTATTCTGGCACATAGAGGTAAGTCCTGAGTGAAGGAGCCCATACGATCTTCACATGATTTTACAAGAGTGTCTTCGTACATTCTTAGGAGTGTATGCTGAGAGATTTATTAAATGTGTCATATGTAAAAACATCGTCCTCTACACAAAGTCCTTTGCATTAGTGAATAGCTGTGTGCTAGGTAGCAGTCTAAATGTCTTACATTGTTGCATAGCAACACCAAGCGCTGTCTGCTAGTGACGCACAACACCCACTGCCTGGTACACATGTTCTCCATGATCTTGTCCACCACATTTACCACCCGTGTCAGGGACACATATTAAAGGGAATGTGTCATTAAAAATGACTTATTGTTTAACTCACATTTTTATGTTCAACACATTTTTTAAGAATTGTTGGTTATATTTATTTTTAATTTTCCATATCACTTTCAATATTTTTTTAAATAATTTTTAAGTCCTCATTTTAAATTTTGGCCACAGGCCTTATAATAGTTTAAACTTCCTGTTCTGTAAGAAAATTTCAGTTGTCTGCTCATTATCAGCACAAAGAGGTCAACTAAAAGAGAAAACAGTGTCATACAGTAGAAAAACCAGGTCCCCCAATCACAAAAAAAGAGATATCACATTTTCACCCTTTCACCTCCCTGCACACTAATTTCTTGCCGTTATACACTGGGTGTTTTAGAAGTGTTGCGGCCCACGCGTACTTCGTGTCGGCCCCATTCATTTTTTCATTTTCAGTACTATTTTCATTGCCCATTTTTCCATGTAAACATTTTTTAAATTATCTTAAAAAAGTTTATGTCACGGAGCCCGTGGGCCCGGGGGTCCGCTCATCCCGCTCCCCGGGTCCCCTGACTTACCCCCACGCTCCTGCCCCGTCCTCTCGGTCCCTCGCATGCGCGGGCCCCCCCTTAGGGGGGCGTGCCGGGCAGTCTGAGTTTTTAAAGGGGGGACGTGCGCCGGTAATTGGCCTTTTACCGCACTGCCCTATTTTACCCACCCTTTCCCCATGGCCTTTGCCGGATTTTTAGTGCACATGCCCTATTGGGAAAGCTTCCAGAAACCCCTTTCTTGCCTACCGTGTACCGAACCCATTTGTTTACGTTTCCCGCCCACGACCCTTGCCGCCTGCCCTGACCTTCGCCTGTCTATTTCCAAACCTCAGCCGCCTCCCGACCTTTTTTGCCTCCCCCCAAACGACCCTGACCCCGATTCGTCCCTGCCTCCCCTTGGCGCCCCCGGGCGGGCAAGCCCCGCCAGGGGGTAGTGACCTGGTGGGCTCCCCCGCAGCAATCCATCCCCTTTGGGGGGGCTTGGTAATCCGGGCCCCCCTTAGTTTCCCTCCCTGTGTGGGCTTACCCCATCGCCTGCGGTGGTCCAGAGGATCCCCCTCCAACCGTTACAGTAAGATCCGCCAAGGATCCCCCAAGGGTCCTTGCCGAGCTCCCCAAAACATCACCACCGTCGGGAAGCAATCAAAAAGATGGGCCACAAGCACAGCACTCGAGCAGCTCTCCCCCATGATGCAGCACTCATCCCACTCAGCAGCAGCAGTCGGTCAGGGGTTCCCCCCGGGGGGTCCTCCATTGGTCCTAAGCTCCGCTTGCCCTTGCCAACAAAGTTTAAAGGGGGACCCAAAAGGCCCTGCAGGGGTTTCATCACCCAGTGCTCCTTCGGGGAACATGGGCGGGTCATTTCCCCTTCGGAAAGACCAAAGGGTGGCCTTTCGTGGTCATCTCCTCTCTGGTAAAGCCCTGGCCTGGAAAACTCCTCTCGGGGGACCGAGGCGATCCGGTCACCGCTGACCGGTGACATTTCTACAGGAATTCCGTAGTGTCTTCAAAGACCCCTCCCCCGCGCTTGTCTGCTAAAACCCCGCCCTTTTGAACCCCTGCAGCAAGGGAACGCCTCCTGGGAGACTACCCCGTGCGTTCCGCACACAGCATCGGAGCTGGCTTGGAACGATGCAGCTTGTGCGCCACGTTAAAGAAGGGCCCTCCAGCCAATTAAAGGATGCCCCGCCCCCGGGACTCTACGTCTTCTTTAAGCGAGCCATCCATTTGGCAAAAAGGGATTAATATCCATTTCCAGAAAAAGGGGAAGGAGCTCCCCTAGAGCAAGAACCATCCCCACGCCCCTTTTCCCGTCCTGCTCCGGGTTTCTACGGCCCCCCACCCTCCTCCCCCAGCCTTTGGGAAGACCAAAGTGGATAGAGCCCACCTGACCCGAGGAATTAAACCCGAGGGCAAAAGGAAACCTTGCTCTACTGTGGCACCCTGAACACCCAGGGTTGCATGCTCCGTCCGGGCGGCCAGGAACGAGCCCCCTAGGTACGGGGGGAGAGGCGCCCTAGGTTTCAGTCTCTCCCCTCTCTGAACATCCCCCGTCCTGGTCAGAGGAAGCCGGGCCCCACTTTAAAGTTCACCTTTCCCTGGACCCCGGGTTGGCGGGGAAACTTCTTGGACGCTCCATGGTGTCCAACCCCATCTTCCCGGGTTCTCCTGGAGAAACCCCTATCCACCCCCTCCTCAGGGGGGAGATCCCCGCACTATCCGTTCCCGACGGACCACTGCCCTTCAAATTGTAGACGCATAAAGAACTGCGTTCTAGTTTCCCCCGGTCTTCCTCCCCTTCTTTTGGGTTTTCTGTGGCGCAGCAACATGCCCCGTGCTTGATTTCAGACGGGCAAAGTTTGCGAGGGGGCCAGAGTGTGGGCCCCTCGCTGTTTGGGGGCCCCCTCGCCCGGTCTTCCCCGTTCCCGTCCCGCAAAGCCAGGGGGGTCCCCCCGCGTCATATCATGATTTTTCTGATGTCTTTTCCGAGAAGCAACAGAGACCTTCCGCCACATCGTAAAATTGATTCCCCGATTGACTCGCCCGGTCCCCGTCCTCCTGGGGGCAGAGTCTACCCCTTATCCGTTCCTGAGACCAAGCCATGCGAGACACCCGGGGGAAAATTTTCTTTTTTCCCCCCCGGGAAAGGATTTTTTGGGGAAAAGGGGGTCCTCCCCTTCTCCTCCGGGGTCTGAACAAATCACGGAAAAAAAAAGGGTCCCCTCACCTTGACCGGGAAAACATTTGACCGTCTACAGGGCGAAAGGGGGTTTTTTCCCAAGTGGATCTGAGAGGGCCTACATTTGGTCGGATCCGCAAGGGCGATGAGGGGAAAGACGGCCTCCCCCAGGGGCGGCCACTTCGAGACCTGGTGATGCCTTTCCTCTGAATGCCCTGCCGCTTCCAGGAGTTCGTTAATGATGTCTTCAGGACTTCTCTATACCTTGTCTGGTCTACCGGGACGACTCCTGATATACTTTCCTGATCTTGAGCCCTCACCGCCTTCATCCCCCAATGCTACAGCGCCACGAGCTAATCACTTTATGAAAAATTGGGGAAGTGCCTTTCCATCAATCCCCTTTCCCCGTTCCCTGGGTTAATTATCTCGGACCAAGGGCAGGGATAAACCCAGCCAATTTGTCAGCCGTATTGCAAGCCACCCCCAGGGGGCCTGCGGGCCATAAAAATTTTTCCTGGGCCTGCAACTTTTCCCGGCAGTTTATTCCGCACTTCCCCGCGGTGGCTCCCATTGTGGCCCTTAGAGGAAGAACCCAACCCCGGACGGGCCTTCTGGGGCCCGGGGAAAAGCGTTCTCCAACAAAAAACGCCTTTTTCCTCTGCGCCATCCTGTCGCGCCCGCCCAGCGAAAACCCTTCCGCTTGAAATAAAATCCCCATCGGTAGGGCTTGAGCAGTCCCACGCAAAAAAAAGGGCCCCCAGGCAAAACATCATTGTGGGGTTCTTTTCTAAAACCTTTTTTACAGGCGGAAGGGAATTTCACCATTGGAATCGGGGGAAATTTTTAGCCATAAAAATGGCCCTGGAAAAATGGCGATTTTGTGGAAGGGGGCCCCGGGCCCCAATTTTTATCACTCGGATCATAAAAACCTCCATACCCCAGACTGCCCACGCTTAATCCCCGCCAGGCTGGGGGTCGCTTTTCTTCTCCCCCCTTTAATTTTTAATTCATTTCCGCCCTGCCAGAAAAACGGAAGGCTGATGCCCCTCCCTACCCCGACGTGGTGGGGGAAAAAGCGATCCCAGAGCACATAATTCCCCCGGAACGCCTTATCTCCGCACCCCCGTCGACCTCCGGGGCGTCCCACCGGGGGAAAACATACGTCCGCCCCGCTCCGTAGGCGTACCGAAGTGGGGTCATGCCACGGGGCCGGGCATTCCGGTGCCCACAAGAGTTTTTTCCCCATTTCCCGTAAATTGGTGGGAGGGCCTCCTAAAGGGCGTTTAAAGAGTTCGTCCAGGGGTGTCCCTTGGCTCGCAACAAGGCTCCCGCCACAACCGGCAGGTTCTCTTGCACCACGCCCATCCCCCGCAACCATGGTTCACGTAGCGATGGACTTTCTAACCCACCCCCCCGTCGTCCCCTAATAACCCTTTGTTGGGGGGGTGGGGAACCGGTTTTTTTTAAAAAAGGCACATTTTGCCCCCCTTTCCAGGTCTGCCTTCGGCCCCGGCCCCCGGCCGGTTTTTTTTTCCCATTTTTTCTGCACGGTCCCCTCCCAAATCATCTCTGATCGGGGGTGCGTTTGTTCTAAATTCTTGGGGGGCCCTTTGCGCTAAACTCCAGGTGAAATTGACTTCTCATCGGATCCACCCTCAAAACAAGGCCAGTGAGGAGTGTTCTGCACGGCAAAATACTGGGCCAAATTTTTCCTTGGGCGGGAATTTTCGAAATTCCCTAGAGTCAAGTCCGCGGGGGTTTCCTCCCCCTTCACGTTGTACGGCTTACCCCCGCCCACCTCTCCCGCTGCACCTCACCGAGGCCAGCTGCTGACTCTCGGTCCAGGAATAGGGACCGTTTATTTCCTGACCCGCCAATCCCTGCCCGTGCGTCTGACCGCATGAAGGGGCAGGCAGATAAAAAAAGAACCCTCCTGTTTTTCCCCGGGGATAAGGTGTGGGGTGTCACCAGATATGTCCCCCCTCAAAAAACCCCCCCAAAAAAGGGGAAACCCCGTTTTTTTAGGACCCCTTTGGGTTTTAACGCATAAACCCGGGGGCCATAAACCTGGCTCCCTCCTACCATCTATCCGAACTCCTTCCATGTCTCGCTTTCTAAAACCCCGGGCCTTTAAACGCTTTCTCAGAAAGGAGTCCCTCCCGTCTGTGGCTATGCCGCAATGTCTTTGTGGTTAAAAAATCCTGGGGGTGAGGAGGACTAGAGGGGGAAAAGATATTTTTCTAGTCGACTGGAAGGGGGGTTTGGCCCCCAGGAAAGATTGTGGGAGCCGGAGGAGAACATCCTGGGGGCCCCAGCATTATTTAGAATTTCTCCCCTCTAAAAAGAAGGGGGGGCCCCGGGGGGGGGGGGGTACTGTCACGGGTCCCCTGCAAACCCCCCCCCGGGTCGCAGGCCATCCGTGCCCCGATTCGAAATGGGCCCGCCCGCACCTGGGGCCCCGGGGCCCTATCCCCTCCCCCCCCCCAGGACTTACCCGGCCACGCTCCTGCCCCCCCCCTTTGGGAGGGGCCCCGGGGGGGGCATCCCCGAGATTTAAAGGGGCGGCGCCGGTAATTGGGCCCCTACCGGGGACGCCCTATTTTGCCAGCCTCTTTCCCAGTGGCCTTTGCCGGATCTTAGTGCACATCCTATGGGAAAGCGTTCCCCGAAAGCCTTGTCTTGCCCACCTGTACCGAACCCATTTGCTTACTTTCCGCCACAAACCGCCGCCTGCCCTGACCCCCTGCCTGTTATGTTCACGAACCCAGCCGCCGCCCTTGACCTTTTGCCTTCCCCCACTACGAGCCCTGACTGCCGATTCTGTACCCCCCTCCCCGGCCCCCACCGCAGCAAGCCCCGCCATGGTAGTGACCTGGTGGGTCCCCCCGCAGCAAACCATCCCGCTTTGGGCGGGCTCTGGTGAAAAAAACCGGGGAACCCCTTAGATTCCCCTCCCGGTTGGGTTACCCATCTTTTCGGTGGTCCAGAACCCTTCCAGACCGTTACAGCTTAACCACTTGTGGTCCGCCTCTGGGCTATAAGGGCATGTTCACACAGCTTATTTGGAAGCGTAATTGCGCGCGTATTTCACCGCATATTGCACTTTATATGTGGCGAAATGCATGCCGCAATTACGGTAATTTATATGAATTACGTTGTTTTCCCCCGGGGGGTACAATACTAATTTTACCCAGGGGGGAAAAGTGATATTCACTTGGGGGGTCAATGGGCCTCGGGTGCCCCCCCCCCCCCCCTCCCCGGCTTTTGGGATTACGGCCGATCGCGTGTTTCCTTTTTCCCAAAACACCCGGCAAAGTACAATAAGCTCCCCAATATGCCGTGTGAACATACCCTAAATGTCAGAGTGGTCCACATGCAGCTCTGTAAGAAGTCCAGCAGTGACTGTGCAGCTGCAGGAGTGGATAGCTGGCTGTCAGTGACAGTTGGACTCTCTAGAGTAAGGGTATGTTCACACAGCATGTTGGATCTGTTTTTGGATCCAAAAAAATGCATTTAAAAGCGCTGTGTAAATCGCATTCAAAACGCATCCAACATGCAGGTGCATGTTTAGATGCATTTTTGCTTATAGTTTTAAATAGGGCGCCTGCTGCGTCAAACAGATCAATAATTGACATGACAATTCTTTAAATGGATCTGAAAGACACCCAAAAACAAAGAGCATGTAAACACCCCTCTTGAAAGGTGTCTGAATGCGATGCCTGTTTTTTCATTAAAGCAATGTAAATCACACTCAATTTTAGATGGTTTTGGGGTCCTTTGGGTCCCCCAAAAATGGACCAAAAAACACATCTAAAAACGATCCAACACGCCCGGTGAACTACCCTAAAAGGGCCACATGTATGAAAACTGTCTAGGTCTAAAATTCACTTTGTTGCCCCTTGCAACCAATCAGAGTGTCCCTTGCATTTCATATAGTGCTCTGGAAAAGTTTTCATACATGTGGCCCTAAGTGTCAAAATCAAGCCCATGGGCCCGATGCGGCTTGCCCTGTCATTTTATGTGGCCCTTAAGAGCTTAGATACAGTGAGCAGGGATGGACTAGGTTCTGAAGCAGAATGATCAGCTGTAAACTTGCAACCAGCGCTTGGCAGAGGTGGTCGTGCCAGCACAGAGAGCAGGTGTCATCTAGGATTCGGAGCTTTGGCACGCACTAGTAACGCTACTAAAAGGCGGTGGCACAGCTCTGACTGCCCTACCAGGCCCCATGGCCACCCTTAAAAGCCCTTCAATGGCCCTTTGAGGGCAACCATAATGCTTATGTGGCTCTTGGTGGAAATTAGTTTGACAACCCTGCTCTAGAGAAAAGGTAGGGAAAGTTTATTACATCCCTACACTTCTGAATGCTGTGTACACTGTGGTCAAAGAAGAGCTGCTGGGTCTTAACAGACCAAGATCATCCCTAAATTCAGTGGTGGGGGCTATATTCCACCTGTAACTTATTATCAGCTCAGAGGCACCATCAGGGCAGTATTGGCAGTACTTCTGTCCTGCCCTGCCCTGATCAAATCTTGGAAAAAAATGTGTGCTGATACAGTACAAGATAGGAACTGGTAATGGACAGGAAGCTAGATATTGCATCTGTATGGGGTCCTGAAATGATTTATGGCAGCCCCGTATCATCTTCGGTGAAAATTAGAAATAAAGAAAATATTAGCTAAAATGCCTCATGGTGGCCACAAAATGTAAAATAGTTTAATGGATAAATAAGAGAAGAAACACTGACAGCCCACACGTTAACTGCCCCAGATGACCAAAAACAATCTATAAAGCTATATATCCTATATAAAAAAGCTGACCTTTATGAAAAGTAGAACGCAATTTAAAAACATATATACAGTGCCTTGCGAAAGTATTCGGCCTCCTTGAACTTTTCAACCTTTTGCCACGTTTCAGGCTTCAAACATAAAGATATAAAATTTAAATTTTTTTGTGAAGCATCAACAACAAGTGGGACACGATTGTGAAGTGGAACGAAATTTATTGGATATTTTAAACTTTTTTAAACTTTTGTAAAAAATTAAAAGCTGAAAAGTGGGGAGTGCAATATTATTCAGCCCCTTTACTTTTAGTGCAGCCAACTCACTCCAGAAGTTCAGTGAGGATCTCTGAATGATCCAATGTTGTCCTACATGACTGATGATGATAAATATAATCCACCTGTGTGTAATCAAGTCTCCGTATAAAAGCAACTGCTCTCTGCTCGACTCAGGGAACTGTATAAAGAGCAGAGAGCATCATGAAGACCAAGGAACACACCAGGCGGGTCTGTGATACTGTTGTGGAGAAGTTTAAAGCCGGATTTGGATACAAAAAGATTTCCCAAACTTTAAACATCCCAAGGAGCAATGTGCAAACGATCATATTGAAATGGAAGGAGTATCAGACCACTGAAAATCTACCAAGACCCGGCCGTCCCTCTACACTTTCATCTCAAACAAGGAGAAGACTGATCAGAGATGCAGCCAAGAGGCCCATGATCACTCTGGATGACCTGCAGAGATCTACAGCTGAGGTGGGAGAGTCTGTCATAGGACAACAATCAGTCGTACACTGCACAAATCTGGCCTTTATGGAAGGGGTGGCAAAAGAAACCATTTTTCAAAA
>JAODAL010071639.1:0-15443 GCA_025379985.1 Phyllomedusa bahiana
TTGCGGGGCGTAACTACCCCCCGAAATTCCCCCCGTGTGGCCCGAGGGCAGGCCCCCGGGGGCCCGGCGCCTCGGGGGCCCAAAAGGACAATTATTGGGGGCGTCGCGTATACCCCGTAGTAAATAAAAACCATGCCCCCTTATCTCCCCCCGGGGATTCCCCAAACCCGGGAGAGGAGACTTTAACCCATAGTTCTTTTGGGATGTATTCAAGCCTTTAATTTTGGCACTACGGCGGTAATTAGGGGGACTGAAATTATGTCCCATTTTAAACCCGGGGAAAACTAGCCTAACTTTTTTTTTCCAATTTTTATTTAATAAAAAGTTGTTTTCCAATTACTTTTTGCGGGAGGTGGGGTATCAGCCATGGTGTCAGGAAAATGGGTTTTTTTTTGTTCTCCCAAAGGGTTTTGACTTGGGGGCCTTTTTACTTTTTCCCCTGAAACCCAAAAATTGACCATAGTTACTAGGAAGAGCTGTATTGCCATCAGAAATGGATCATCTAATGTGATGGTCCACTTCTGGGGCAGGGGGTTTTTTGGGAAAAATTTTTTTGGGGTGGAAAGGAACCAGTAGCCATGGACCTTCCTATGTTATTATGGGCCCCCTAACCCATCAGTTTTCCCCTCCCCTGGAATAAAAAATTTTTTTTTTTAAAAATTTCTAGAAAAAACGGTTTTTTAAAGAAAAAACCCCTTATTTTGGGGGTCCCACCAATTTTTTTCATAACCAGAAAAAGGGTTTAAAAAAAATTTGCGCTGTGATGCTTTTTTTTGGGCTTTTTTTAAAAAAGTAAAAATTGTGTATTAAAATTGCTTAAATAAAACCCGGGGGGCCCCGAAGTCAGAGTAAAAAAACTAAGGAAGCCAAACCAGAAAATGTTCTAGTAAAGCAAAAAAAACCCAATTTTTTAAACACAAAGCTGGAAATGTTTAAATTAAAAACTTCACTATAATTTTTTAAATTCAAAAAAAATTTACATCTTTTTCAAAAAACCAAAAAAATTCTTTATTTTCCCCTCCCAAACCTTTAAAAAACCATTGGAAAAAGTTTTTAAAAATTAAAGTTATACCAAAAAACCATAACCCCATAAATTAGTTGTAAAAAAAACCTGATTTTCTCTTTTTTCCAAAAAAACCTTTATTAATTCTAACCAACAATTTTTAATAAAAAAAATTAATAAATTTAAAACAAATATAAACACAACCAAAAAAAATATTTTTTTCCAAAAAACCTTTTAAAAAGGATTTTTAATTTAAAAATAGTTCCAAACCTTAACCCCCATTAAACCCAAAAAACCCCCATTTTAATTCCCAAATACCAAAATTTCCCTTTTTGGTTTTTTAAATTTTTTTTAAAATTTTGGCTGGTTTTTAAAGGGGGTTCCTTTTTAATTTTTTTAATTTTTAGGGTTTTTTTTTTTCCAAATTTTTTTGGTCTTTTAAATTGGAAAATTTCACCTCTTTTTTACAACATGTGCCCCCCCTTACTTAATTTTCCCTTTCCCCCCCCGGGGGGAAAAATACCCCATTTTCCTACCCCCCATCAAATTTGGGGATATACTTTTTTGAGGATTATGCGAATTGAATTTAAAGTTGGGGGAAAAATTTACCCCTTTAATTTTTACACCCAAACGGGTGGGAATGCTAAATTTAAAAATTTCCCCAAAAAGGTTTTTTTTTAAAAGGGATAGGGCTAATTTTTTGGGGTTCCTTTGGTTTAAAACCCCCCAAAAAAAACCCCCCCCCAACAAGTTTATATCCTGTCTTGAACCCCAGAATGACCCCCTTAAAAACCCCTGAAATGACCCACTTAAATTTTAAAAAAGGTTGGTTCAGAAGGCCCCCCAAGTTTTAATTTAAACCACCCCCCATTTCCCCCCCTTTGGTTGGACATGAATTTAATACCCGGCCCTGGAATGCAGTTTGAGCCCCAAACCCGGGGCCAAGGGAACCAGTTTAATTTTAGGTTCCCCCCGGGAAAAAGGGGGGGGATTTTAATTTTAAACCACCCAATTTAGTTGAATGGACATTAAATTTATAACTGTCCTGTTACCCCCCCCCAGTTAAAGGGGGGATCATTAAACCTTTTCGGGCCCACAATTAAAAAGTGCTGGGGGAAGGAGCCCTTTTAACCCCCATTTTAGTTTAACTGGACATTGACTATACCTGTCCGGGGCCCACGCAGGGACCCCCAAACCTGCAGGGCCCCCAATTTTAAAAAAGTGGGGGAAAAAGGGAAAGTTTTAAACCCAACCTTTTTAGTTTCAGGGAAACATTGACTTATCTGTCATGTACCGAGAATGCCCCCAATGAAACCTGTTTGACCCAAAGACCAAAGTGGCACATGCTATTTTTTTACAGTAAATGTCATTTAGTATTTTTTTTTGGTATCTAAAATTTTTTTTAAGAATTTTTTAGGGAGGTTTTTTTTTTTTTGTTTTACATTATTATCATTTTGCTTTTTTTTTTAAGTGTGATACACATACTCAACATACACCTCCCTGACAGTTTTTAAAGGTATTTTTTACACGTGTAGATGTGTTTATTTCGTCCGCACACCCCATATGTAATTTACAAAATGTCCTAATCATCCCCAAAACACTTCTTAGTTGAGAAGCATTTGCCCTCCTGGCTTCTGAGAGTTATTTCAGCCAACAATTCAATGGTTTCATTTTTCCTCCAAATTCTTCTTCAGTGATTAGGACGACTCCCTGGGATCAATTGATGGACCCCATAGTGACTCAGCCCCAGAAAATTTTAAGCCTTTTAAAAAAAAAAATTGTGCAATTTGTGTCAGCCCTGGGGCCCCTTCTTGACACTACTTAACCTCACAGAAATTCACCTTTTTCAAAATCTGATTTTTAGAGAAATTTGAAGGCTCTCCTGATTGCACCCTAACGGTGAGAGCAGTGGCTGCCCGTCAGCAGTCTGTTAACACGGAGGACCAGCTGCCAGGCCAGTCTTACAGTGGGTGCGGTGAGAGACCAGGCTAGCGTCTGTCACTCTATTAAACGCAGGTTCAGCTGCCAGGGCCGGGAAGTTTAAAGTGGAGCGGTGAGAGCCAGGCTGGCATCCGTCATCTATTAACACGGTAAAAAATGCCATTATTACGCAGCAACGAAAACAGTCGTGCTGAAGCAGAGTGCGGAAGCGGAAGTGTGAGGTAAGACCTACAGCCTTCTCAAGTACCACAGTCAAGAGTGGGTAGCGCTTGCCCCTCCGTATGAGTGCGGACAATTTAGCTTCACTTGGAAATACTGTGTGGGTTAACGATCCTGTTCCACCCAGGTGGCACTTTTTCTTGGCATTTCTTTCTTCTCATTTTACTCAACGTGCTGGAGGAAATTGTCTCTGTTCTTTGTTCTATGTCCGTGCTCCATACTCCATGTCCTTGAATGACCGACATCTGGTCAAGTTTCCTGTAACTACCTTGTACAATTCAGAGGAATTTTTTTACCAGGTATTTTGTACATGGATGTTTTTTAGTTGTTTAATTTAGAAAACACATTTTTAAAATAGGATGGAAACCACAACCCATGTCTTTGCTTTTCTCTTTTTTTAATTATATTAATGAAGTTGTCTCAATACGGGATGCTAGCTATGTTAAATGATCTTGCAAAAACAAGTCCATTTTGCAATAAGTGTCCCATTAAACCGTGTCTACCATTCACTGTTTCTGACAGCACCCATCAACTTGAGCCACTCTTGACAATTGCTGAAGAAAACAAATGTATGTTAGAAAACCACATTATTTTATAGAGGACCTGTTGTATAGACTACATGTCACAGCAAATTGCCCCCAAAATTCAATAACATTGCACCATGAGCCATTTTTGGACAATTGTTGAGAATTAATGTCTGTTAGAAATATTTTTTTAATAATTAGGAACCTGTAGTATTAGCTACATGTACAGCAAAATGCCCCCAAAAATTCAATACATGACCCTTGAGCCACTTTTGACAATTGTGAAGAACAAATGTATGTTAGGCTATGTTAACACGCGCTTAAATGCGGGGGTAAATTTCGCCAAGCAATTACGCCGTCGTGGACGGGGCGGGGCGGGAGCGAGGGAGTGAGCGGGGGGGCCGGCACTTCGCGGCCCATAGACATTCCAATGCTAGCGGCGCGTATACGCCGCTAGAAAGTGACATGTCACTTCGCCGGGCGGGGAGAGGAAACGTAATCCATAGTTCTCTAAGAAAAAATGTGAATAAAAATAATGAATGGGCGTTTTCGGCCCGTAATTGGTTGCACTTCGACGAGTCAACATTACGGACCGAAATACGGCCCTTTGTAAGCCATATGAACATGCCTTAGAAACAATTTTTTTTTTATAATAGGACCTGTTAGCTATTGCTGCATTTCTAAAGCAACATGACCCAAAAAATTATTAAAATGACGTCTCAGCACTGTTAAAATTGGTGTGGAATGTAGAAATTGCCACTTAGAAGCCACATTTCTGTTCCAAAGGACCATAATTATAGCTGTATCTCACAGCAACTTGTACCTCAAATCCATTGACAATGCGAAAACTTCTTAAGATTAAAGTGTGTAAAATGAATGACGATGGTTGTCACGAATCTTGTGTTTTTACAGTCTCCTCACAGCAAAACCAGACAAAATGAACTTTTGGGAATGAGAATATAAAAATTGTAGTAAGAAATGATAATTTTAAAAAAAAGTTATTCAAGAGGACATTTCTGTTGAAGAGGAATGTGAAGTAGACCGGGCATATACTAATCGGTGGACTTCGGCAATTGGGGACACATCATCATAAGAGATCCATGCCTGATTCATCTTGATTGAATGTCAAAGATCCACAATATCTGTGGAACAGCGGATGCGTTTGTCTGTAATGGACTACTCAGCTGTGCTGAAGTCCGCTAGATATGACGCTGGCTGCTGGGCAGGACAACACTCCTATGGCGTGGCGAGCGAGCTTGGGCCATTCGTCCATTTTGGATACCCAGAAGTCTTATTGGGTCCGGAACACATCCAAAAAAACATCGGTGTTGAGACGCAGATAGTCGTGGACACATGATTTAAGCTGATCTCTGTGTGTTGGATGTGTGCCCTGCATTGCATGCGTTGGTGAGGTGTAAATAAATATTGACCAGAGGTTCTCCCTTTAGGCTTCTGCCACCTTGCCTGCTGCTGCCGCTACGGCTTCTTCGGAACTCTTCTGCTGTCACCCCCCTCGTCGCTGATGTTTGTTCACCGTGAATGTGAGGAACGTGAAGCAGACGCAACAGATGTCTCCAGGTTGATCAATCAGCAAGGTCTCCATTTCCTGAATATTTTACCTCTCTATTTCGGGTGGGTGGACAGGAAGTGCTGAGTTTTGTGTTGTACCGGGGATCCAGTAGGGTGGCCACACAGTAACTGTTTTTCATTTTGATGGCCTTAATGCGAGGATCATGTTGGAGGAAATGGAGCATCCAAGCCACTCATGTAGAGATGGAGGCTTGATTCCCAAGCTTCTGGGTCGAGGGCACTAGCAAAGTGATCTTCCTCATCTTTCCTCCTCCTCTCAAATTCGCGCAACCGCTTTCCAAGATGAGGACGTCGGTAACGTCGGTGTCTGGGAAAACCTCCTTCCTCCTCCTCCTCCTCCTCCGCTTCCTCCGGACACGCATTCAACTCAGCCCTGATTGCCTGAGATGATGCACCCTGGATTGCTGATGCGCCGCCTTGAAATAGCCCTGGACCCCGAACCACTGCTAATGAAGGACCGACGAAATTGTGAAACTGTCGGGCCTTGTGGATTCGTCGGAGAGAAAGGACTCAGTGTCCGCATCTGTGTCGTCTCATCCTCGTCGCTGGCGGGATCTGTTGTTTCAGAGTGTCCTACGGGGGGGAGGGGGATCGTTACAGAAACTAAGATCATCCACAATGATCATGTGAACAAGGGCATTGTCCACACTGACCATTTGGTGGTTTTTCAAATCTGGCAAGGATTGTTGCAGAGCTCTTTCAACTGCCTCCACTACTCGTGGCTCTACACCCCGAGGTACGCCTTCGATGCTTGTCAATACGTAATTTTTTGCGTAATGGCATTGTGCTGCTACCACAACGCTGGAGCATGTGGAGGGTGGAATCCCTCCAGGTGTTGCCACGTTCAACCAATGAGACGGTTGACGGGGAGGCGAGCTGACGCTGCAACGCAGCAGGCGGGAGACCGAAGCAGGGTGCAAAAACGGCGAATGTGCGAACTCAAACTCGAGCCTTCTTCAGGAGGCCAGTCTCCAGACCCCGGGTAGTCTTTAGAAATTTTCTGGACGACAAGGTTCATGGACATGTGCCAGGCAAGGGTGTGCTCCAGCCTTACGATCTTAAGGGCGGCCAGAAGATTTCCCATTATCGACACACAACCTTGACTGGCACAAGGTTCTGTCACCCAGCCGCGCCTCGCGTCTCGTTGCGGGTGAGCGTCCAAGCTCTGAACCTGTGTGTGGTCGGTCTCCAAGACAGATTAAGTTCAACACGGCCTGGTTTCTCTGGGCCCGTGATGCCACCAGAGGACCTTGGGGGAAAGAGCCCTCTACCATCCCTGCGGTTTTGAAGAGCGTGCGCCGAGCCTGAGAGCCACCGTCACCCCCAGAGACATCCACCCAGCTCACCCAGTGAGCTGTCACAGAGATATAGCGGCCTTGGCCGTGCTTACTAGTGTTGAGCGATTTTTATCGACAAAGTTGAAATCGGCAAGGTTTTTATGGTGATCGAAATTTTCAGATCATGCGATAATTAAGGTTAAAATCTGTGCATCATCTATTAAGATCGCGCCATTTTTTGGCGCTTCCTGTCATTTTGGCGGCCAGCAAATCAGATTACAGAATAGAGCAGGGTGAGATGTGTGTGCGACGTCATGACTGGGATGTGTATGGTTGCGATTGGCTGGAAAAATCACATGACCTCGTTTTAACATAGAACAGTTCATTTTGCTGGTTTTGCTGTGAGGAGACTAAAAGACACCAAGGTTTCATGACAAAACCATATTCCATTTACTCACTTCATCTTTAGAATTTTTCACATTGTCAATGGTTTTGGGGTCATGTTTCCACACAATTTTTAACAGTGGCTGAGAAGTCATATTTATAATTTTTTGGGGTCATGTTGCTGTGAGATACAGCAATAATCATGGTCCTTTGGAACATAAATGTGGCTTCTAAGTGGCATTTCTCCTTCACAATTTTTAACAGTGGCTGAGAAGTCATATTTATAATTTTTTGGGGTCATGTTGCTGTGAGATACAGCAATAATCATGGTCCTTTGGAATAGAAATGTGGCTTCTAAGTGGCATTTCTCCTTCACAATTTTTAACAGTGGCTGAGAAGTCATTTTTATAATTTTTTGGGTCATGCTGCTTTGAAATGCAGCTATACTACAGGTCCTATTCTAAAAAATGTTGTTTCTAATAGACATTTGTTCTTCACAATTGTCAAAAGTGGCTCATGGGTCATGTTTTGAATTTTTGGGGGCATTTTTGCTGTGACATGCAGCTATACTACAGGTGCTATTCTAAAAAAATGTTGTTTCTAACAGACATTTGTTATTCACAATGTCAAGAGTGGCTCAAGGGGTTTTTGAGGGTGGTCTGTCAGAAAACAGGAATTGGTAGGACACTGTTAATGGACACATATTGCAAAATGACTTGTTTTTGCAAGATACTTTAACATAGCTATCAATCCCTTTATTGAGACAACCCATTTAATACAATTTAAAAGAGAAACAAAGACATGGTGGGATTCCATCCTATTTTAAAAATGTGTTTTCTAGAATTAAAGTACTAAAAAACTTGCATGTACAAAATAGCTGTTAAAAAAATTCCTCTGAATTGTACAAGGGAGGTACAGGAAAACTTGACCAGATGTAGGTTATTCAGAGGACATGGAGTATGGAGCACGGACAGAGAACAAAGTACAGAGACCATTTCCTCCAGCACGTTGAGTAAAATGAGAAAAAGAATGCCAAGATAAAGGGCACCTGGGTGTAACAGTAGCGTTAACCACCAGTATTTCCAAGTGAAGCTAAATTGGTCCACACTCATACGGAGGGGGCAAGCGCTACCCAGGTATTAACTGTGTACTGAGGAAGGCTGGAGTTTCTCACACTTCCGCTTCCGCACTCTGCTTCAGCACGACAGTTTTCGTTGCTGCGTCATCAGGGCATTTTAACCTGCGTGTTAATAGATGACGGACGCCAGCCTGGGCTCTCACCGCACCCACTGTAACTCCGGCCCTGGGTCATGCTGTGGCCCAGGACAGGTATAGTCAATGTCCAGTTCAACTAAAATGGTGGTTGAAAGACTCCTTTTTCTGGCACTTTTTAAATGTGGGGGTCATGCAGGTTTGGGGCTCATGCTGTGGCCCAGGACAGGTATAGTCAATGTCCAGTGTACTAAAATGGTGGTTGAAAGACTCCTTTTTCCGGCACTTTTTAAATCTGGGGGTTATGCAAGTTTGGGGCTCATGCTTTGGCCCAGGACAGGTATAGTCAATGTCCAGTGAAACTAAAATGGTGGTTGAAAGACCCCCTTTTTCCCGCCTTTTTTTAAATTGGGGTCATCAGGTTTGGTGCCATTTTCCCCCGGGAAAGGGATAGTCAATGTCCTTTCAATAAAAGGGTGTTGAAAAAATCCTTTTTCCCGGGCACTTTTAAAGGGGGGGTCATGCGGGTTTTTGGGGTCATGCTGCGTTCCAGGACGGGGAATATTCAATCCCCATTTTCAAGTAAAATGATTGGTTCTCCCTTTGGGCACTTTTTAATTTGTGGGTGGAGGTTTAAGGTCATGTTGGTACAAAAAAGGGATAGTGAAGGGTGTGTGATTTTTTTTCTGGGGCTTTTATAGCCTTTTTTTTTTTCCCCCCTAAATTACACTATCCATTTTTTTTTACCCCCCCCCTTTTTGGCTGTTAATTCCAGCTTCTCCAGCCCTGTTTGGGTGAAAGAAGAAGGTTTGTTGTTTCCCATAGATTTTAAATGGTCATCGCTCATAATCGACTGTCCCCTACGAAAAACCTTATCAATGGTGGGGGATTCGATTATCGCCGATTCGATACCAAAACGAAATCGCTAAAAAACTGTGCTTATAGTCCATGTGTCGGGGGCAGATGGATTTTCGGCCAAGATGGACAATGCGTTTGAAATTTTAGATGACACTGGCGGGGCCAGGGCAGGGACGGTTTTTTGGGCAAAAAAAAATGCCGCTTGCCAAACTGGATTGGGGCAGGCAAGGGCCCTGCGGGCGGGAAAATCTGTGTCCACCCGACGGAAAGGAACATTTCCAAGGCCAAAAAACCTGGCAATGCCGAATTCAGGCTTTTGGCTTTTGGGGTGGTTTGGGTTAAAGTTTTTTCTTTTGCTCCCAAAATGGAAGACAAAGGCTGGCTGCTAGACTGGCCACTGTACGGTGTGCAGGTCGTCAAAACTGGCGGAAGGAAAGTGGTGGATGGGTCCCTTGGGGGTGTGGGGGACCCCGGGAAGGGGGGAGGCTGAAGCGGAGGCTGCCCCGATCATGACTCTGAGGAAGGGCAGCTGAGGAACGCTTGATGGGGGGCGGAGGGGGGAGGGGGGAGACAGAGGGTGGGACAGTGGGTTTTAGGCCCGGGTCGGTCTGGCCCTTTTTTTGGGCCTGTTCCTCCATTTCTATATGCATTCGCTGCATGTGACTAACATGTTGGTGGTGGTTAAAAACCTAAGGTTCTTGCCTCTACTTATGCTTTACGGCAAAGGCGGCATATGACATCGTGGGTATTCAGAGGCTTGCTCAAAAAAGGCCCCGGGTTGAGGGTCTGGGCCTTTTTGATGGCGATAGGAGGGCGGGGGTTTCCGCTGACCGTGGCTGGGCAAAATTCAGCGGAATTTGCGACCCCCCTCTCCCTTTTTGAGGGGGGACCCTATGATCCCATGTTTTCCTCCTCATCCCAGTGATGAGCGCTCGCAAGCAAATTCTGCTGAATAGACCCCCCTTGGATCCGCAAGTCGTCATACATCTCAACCAGGTGACTTGGTCGTCCTGACATTTTGCATCCAGGGGTGCGGGCTACAAGCAAGAGAGACTTGCAAGTCGTTGCCGACGCCCGAGATTTTTGCCGATTGACCGGCTTCCTTCTCCCTCTGATGGCATCAGTAACTGGGCGTCAGAGCAGACAAAATCATCCTCTTGGCCTCTTGATCTTTTAACATGCCTTCTGACCCCAACCGCATTTTGTCATCAAAGAGGTCTAAATAAAAATGGATTATCCACAGTGGTGGGTACACGAGTTGACATTTGGGCTGCCTTAGCTACATGTTGGACGGTTTGCTGATTTTGCTGATGACGACATTTGTGGCCGTGACTGGGGGGAAACGAGAGGTAAGACTGCTTTATTGCCCGGCCCCTGCATCCGACAATCCGCTGGCTTGCTTGTTGTCGCCAGCACTGGAAGGAGCACCTTCTCTCGTACCTCTACCTCCATGTCCTACCCCCCTCTTTGCTCGCTTACCACCTGCATTTCGCTCCATGTTCAGAAAGATAAAATTTAAGAGGGTATGGAAGAGATTTGGAACATCTCTTATTAAAAGACGGCCAAAAACACAGCTATTCTCAATTCCCTCAAATCAAAAATTGCTGGATTATAATATAACTGCAAGGTACCTCTATCAAAAAATCTGGACTGGGCAAAATTTCAAAAAACACGTATCTGAAATGTATACGGATTAACAAAAGGGATTTTTGGCACCTATCAATTCACCTGTGGTGACTACACAATTGCTGGATTCAAATTTAACTTCAAGTTACCTCTATCAACAATTTTTGGACTGGGCAAAAGTGCAAAAAACACGTATCTGAAATGTATACGGATAATAAAAGGTATTTTTTGGCACCTATCAATTCACATGTGGTGACTACACAATTGCTGGATTCAAATTTTTAAATGCAAGGTGGCTCTATTTAACAATCTGGACTGGGCAAAAGTGCAAAAAACAAGTATTTTGAAATGTATACGGATAATAAAAGGTATTTTTGGCACTTATCAACCTGTGGTGACTACACAATTGCTGGATTCCCAAAAGTAACTGCAAGGTGGCTCTTTTCAACAAATCTGGACTGGGCAAAAGTGCAAAAAACACTTATCTGAAATGTATACGGATAATAAAAGGTATTTTTGGCACCTATCAATTCACCTGTGGTGACAACACAATTGCTGGATTCAAATTTATCGGCAAGGTACCTCTATCAACAAATCTGGACTGGGCAAAAGTGCAAAAACACGTATCTGAAATGTATACGGAAAATATTTTGGCACCTAAAAATTCCCCTGTGGTGACTACACAATTGGGGGTTTCAAATTTAATGCAAGGTGGCTCTATCAACAAATCGGACGGGGGAAAAAGTGCAAAAAACACTATCAAAAATGTATGGGAAAATAAAAAAAAATGTTGAGCGTTTTACGACAAATTTGAAAACGGCACATTTTTTTTTATGTTATCAAAATTTTTAGTTTCATGCATAATTTAGGGTTAAAACTGTGCATCGCTTTAATATCGCCCATTTTCGACGTTTCCTTCTTTTTGGCGGCCAGCAATTAGTTACAGAATAGAGCGGGTGGATGGTGAGGGGTTCATGAGGGATGGTATGGTTGGATTGGCGGGAAAAAATCACATGACCCTTTTAATAAAACGCCCTTCCCCTGTTCTGTCTGTCTCTCAGCGTTCATACAGTGGGACTGCGCTCTGCTGTGCCCAAAAAACAGCTCAGCGAATTATTCTATTTTTCCAGAAAAAGCTCTACTATTACGGTCTTACAATTTTGATCAGATTTTGGAAAAAATTTATGTAGTTAGGTAGAAATTTTAAAGGGGCACTACCGTGAAAAAGACACGGCAGGGGGGGAGAACGGGGGGAGGGGGTCCCAAGGGGAAACACAGAAAAGTCTAAAAAGAATACTGGAAAAATTTTTCCCCAGACTTAGGGCGACATTATGATGGGGGCTTTAGCCTTTCTTTGGCGTAACTGCCCCCTCCCACCCGAACCCCCGCTGTCGGACCGGGACCCAGTGTTAGGCGCAGCGTTGCCACTTTCAGCTGTGCCCCGATGAAGGGGGGGGCAGTGGGCGCGGTGTGGGTACGGTGTGGGGTTCGGGGGGGGGAAACGCGGCGCGCTCGAAAACTCCGGGCATGTACGATGGCGAGCGGAAAAGCGAGGCGCATTGCAGCGCCGGCGCTCCACAGGCGACCTGCTTTTTTGGCAAAGCTCCGGCGAGGCGAAGTAAAAAGAGGATGGGAACATGCGAGGAAAATAGAAGTCGTCAGAAATCTGGGGGCTGCCCCCATGCAGCGGGGAGTATGATTCCGAAAATATCGCCTTTTTTAAAGGCGAAAACATTCAGAAAAGAGTGAACTTTAAAAAATAAACATATAAAAAAAAAATCACTTTCCTAAATTTAGAACGGCGCAATATCAAGAATTATATATTGTAAATTCCCGGGAAAATACAGAAATTTTTATTTGAAACCATTCTCATGGTCGGAATAAACCGGCCAATCAGAATAGGACGACAGTAAACCCCTTAAAAAACCTAGGGGGAAGAATTGACCAATCAGAATAAAAGGCGGGACGTTAAAAATACGTAAAAAAGCTGAAAAGGCTGTTTGGGTTTAAAAACCCCGGGGTTTGGCTAGCTCAGCCCAATCACAATAGGAGGACAGAGCCCCATTAAAACCTTTGGGAGAAAAAATTGACCAATCAGAATAGGAGCGCAAAGACCCGTTTGTCTATGGAAATTTTAACCCCAATCAGTCCAGGGCGGGATAATTCAAAATACAGTAAAAAGATAGAAAAGAGCTTATTGGCTGAGCTAGGGGGGCTTGGTTTTTCCAGCCAATCAGAGCGCGAGTTACTTCCCCTTTATAGTCTTAGGGAGAGAGGGGGCCCCTCTGAAATTTTGGTGCTAGGCCCGTGCGGCATGAAGTATTAATAAAAAAAATTATTTTATTAAATGTAAAACATTATAAACAATAAAGAGCCGAACCCTTCGTTACAAATAAAGATTTAAAAAAAACCCAAAACAATGCGTTTGTCGCCGAGCCGGGCGCTACATGGGAATTGAAATTGAGGAATTGCCCGGGAAAAAAGTAATTAAAATTTTGTTTAAGCTTTTCTATTGGTCGGCATAAAAAGCCAACGAATAGGACGACAATGCCCCATTATAAAACCTTGGAGGAGAATTGTCCAATCAAAAGGGCGACAATGTCCCATTATATCCTTGGGAAAAAAATTTTGCCCAATTTTTTCAAAGGCGGGACATTCAAAATACAGAAAAAAGGGAAGAAACGAGCGATTGGTTAAAGCGGGGGGGGCTCGTCCATCTTAGCCCCTAAAGCCCTGGGTAATTTTCATAGAGTTCTATGGGGAAGAAAATTCTAGGCGCCTGTGGGTTTGGCTAATTAAAAGAGGCGCCGTTATTTGGACCAATGGGAGACGAGCGACGCTCTATGGGTTTTCAATGCAATCTGAAAAATAACTGTACATGGCCGAATCAAATTTAAAACTACAGAAGTTGTACCCATGTGTATATAAAACAATGATAATATGGGGATAACCCAAAAAAAATATTAAAAAATAAAAAACATGTTTATTTCTTTATTTTTCGTTGCACCCATACTAGTGATCCTTGGCTAACGAAAAAAAAGAAAAAAAATATGATTTTATTGATTTAATATTTTTTTTTTGTTACCCCCATATTTTCATTGTTTTATATAAACATCGGTACAACTTTGTAGTGTTATAATTTGATTTCGGCCATTTAATTTTTTTTCAGTTGCTTAGAAAAACCCAAGGGCGCGCTCGCTCTCCCATTGGTCCAAATAAACGGCGCCTCTTTTTTAAAAGCCAAAACGACGGTAGAATTTCTTTTCCCCCTAGAACTTATGAGAAAGTAGCTGCGCTTCCCTTTTTGGCTAAGCTGCGGGCCCCCCCGCTTCAACCAATCAGCTCGTTTCTGTATTTTTTTCTGTATTTTGAACTGTCCCGCCTTTGTTTTTGATTGGTCAATTTTTTCCCCTAGGATTAATGGGACCATTGTCGCTCCCTTTCTGATTTGGCTGGTTTTTTGCCGACCAAAGAAATGTTAAACAATTTAATTACTGTTAGAGATGGGCGAATCGATTCTAAGAAATGGAATTTTTTTTTAGAATTTTTAGGAAAACTTGGTTTGGAACGGAGTCGAAGTTTTGGGGACTTCGGGTGAAAGAAGTGTGCTTTGTTGATAAAATGGCTGCGAGCCAGGGGGCTACATGGGCAAAGCCTCTGGGAGGAAGAAGGGCATAGCCCTCATGACATATGCGGATGAAGCCAATCAAGACCGGCGGGATTCTGTGATCCCCCCGCACTATATAAGTCCGGGCGCGCGCCAAACTCAATCCCCTTCACTTACTGATCAGGAAGGTGCTGCCCCCGGCTGATAACTCTTAGAAGAAATTTATTTTTTTATAGCGATTTTGTGGGGTGTTCAGCTTGTCTCAGGACTGTTCTTTAATTTTATTTCTGATTTTTTTGGGGTTTGGATCTAAATCCAGTGTGCATCCAGGCAGTCATATACTTCAATACCAAGTGGGGTCAAGCCCCGTTCCTGTTGTATTATTTAAAAAAAACAGGTTTTTACAAAACAAAAACCACTTATTTTTGGCTGCTAAATTCTATTGACAATTTACATCAGGGGTTAATTAAGGTTTTTTTGCTGGTTTGCTGACCCCAAAAAAACCGATTTTTCAACGTCAAAATTTAAAAGATTTTTTTCCGTAGCATAATTCACAAGCGAAGGTTAATTCAATTTTATTTTGTTGTGTGGCGTGAAAAAACCAAATTGTTTAAAAACCTACAAAAACTATATTTTTTTTTTGCGCAATTCTTTTGGCAAAATTTTCATCCAGGGGTTAATTTAAGGTTGTTCTGCAGTTTATAGTAAAATAAACTTTGTTTTTACCGCCAGAAGAAATTTGTGATAATTCATATCCGAAGGTTAATAGCCTGTTTGTGATTTTTATTCAGTTTAAAAAAACAGGTTTTTAAATGGACATACAAGCCCTTTTTCCTGCCCATTTTTGGAGCGCAAATTTTTTTTTAAGGGTTACCCAAGCTTTCTTAGTGGCTTCATTTGGCGTCAAAAAAGGGTTGTATTTATCATATACAGATACTTTTATCAAAAATTTTCTGTACATTTTTGAACAAAATATGTCAGACAAAGGTGGCAGGCTCTTCACCCGCGATGACAGAGGCACAAAAATTTCCCCGGAGAGGTCACGCACACAAGGGGAAACCCCGCAGCCGGGTCACTCGGTGAGGCCACAACTGCCGCTGCATTAGCGGCCGTGTACTACTAGCAACCCAATGGTTCTTGATTGGGTTTAATAGGTCATCCACTTCCTCCCCGATGAATCTAAAACCCCCAAGAGTTTGGGG
>JAODAL010071640.1:0-15443 GCA_025379985.1 Phyllomedusa bahiana
TGGACATGCCCCCCTGTGTGGGGTTATGCCCCCTGTTCTGTGATTGGCTGCCTGCACTCTTCCCTTTGAGCTGTGCGAAAACAAAACTGAAAGTGGCTTTCTGTGCTGCCTGCTTTCTTTCTCTGAGCTATGTAATAAAGGCTGCCTGAGCTCTCTGTGCTCCTCTTCCAGTGACAGCTCTGTGTGAAAGATCTGGGCAATTGCTCCGTTTCTCTAGCTGTTAGATTCACTTATCCCCCATATAACACAACTTTATACACTCCTCCTCTATCTCATGCCTGATAACAGAGAGGGGAGAAGACTGCATTTCTCACATTTGTTTCATTATTTCAGGCTGTTTCTATAACTGTTTACACCAATGCAAGTACTCTGGTTACAAGGAGCTTGTGGAAGGAGGCGATGGCCTTCCAAAGCATGAGAACTGAGCACTGCAGGAGTTCTGCAGAGCTGTAATATCCTATCCCTCCCACTGCTCACACAGAATGATGATGATGACGACTAAGGAGGGAGTAGGGAAAACACAGTGAGGGAAGACACGCCTACTGGGAGGAGAGACACAACCCTGGATTTGAAGCTGTAAGAGAGAAATAGCTCATGTCTGTGAAAGCCTATACTGAGAAAACCGCTTTAAGAATTTTAAAGAATATTGATATGGAAAATAAAAAAAAAATAACCAAAAATTCTTACAAAATGCGTTTAACATAAAAATGTGAGTTAAAAGAGAAGTCATTTTTGATGACACATTCCCTGTAAAACATACAATAAAGCATATTTTATATTCTGTCTTAGACATATTTGGTAATTTCCAGGCACTAAGCTAAATTAAGTTTAGCGCCTGGGAATGGTTTGGGCAAAGACAGGGGCATGTAATGAAGGTGCCACCTATGTGTGGATTGTAGACTAGGGAACTGTGGGAGCTACTTGTGCTTTTGGACAGTACATTAGGATTCAAATGTGGCAGCTTTGTTACAGAAGTTTCTGCAACAAATAATCTGAAGTCTAATTGAGATAAATGGTAAATTTACAAAAATGTCTGCAGTAAATCTGCTATGTATAAAATATTATAAGGCCAATTTAAAATGAGAATAATATGATGGCCTATAATTGGCCTAACAGTTACAGCACAATTATCTGAGCAGTAAACTGTGTATTACTTGATCAGGATTATTTTTTATTTGATATCATGGCATTCATTATTTGTCCTGCCATTGAAAGACAGCCACGGTCTGTTTCCCTTTGTGTTGTGAACAATAAACCTGATCTGCTACAGACCGTAGACAGGATCTGCATTATCTTTGGTAACAAATTCATGTTCTCTTTTGGATCCGACAATGGTTGGGTTTGAGCATGGAGGCCTTGTGAACATTTTAAACCTGACACATCACCCCAAGTGTAGGTGTGATGACCTGGAGAGCCATTGCATACAACAGTTGATCACTACTAGGAGGGAGACTTCGATATGCCAGTGTTAGACAGTTACTGCCAAGGCAAATAAGGGGCATCAAAAGGGGCATGGATACACACAGTGAGAACAATGTGACAGAGGAATTTCTCAGCCATACCACCTTCTTTTTATTTTTTGGCATTCATTTTTCTTACACAGAACAGTGTTTGAACCACACATTTCTCCTGACCATTATTTTCATAATCTTGCTCCCAGTCACTTCCCAATCCTTATCTGTTCTCCACCCGTTATACAACTGAATAAGTCATTTACACCAGGGTTGGCATGTGAAGGACCGTCAGTTAAATCATTAAAGAATGCATTTAATTAGCAATCAACACACTGTAAAATTACACAAAAGGATCAGGACACAGGCCAAATGCTGTCATATTAAATTTCTAGAAATATGGAGCTGAGAAAATATAAGCAGACTTTTGTGTGAGAAGTCAGAACAGCAGAATAAAACAGCTGAAACCAGAAGTTTACATACACTATAAAAAAAAAGAAACATATGCATGTTTTTCTCACTATCAGACATGAAATCAGAATAAACCTTACCTTTTTTTAGGTCAACTTAGGATTACCAAAATTATACTGGGATACCAAAATTATTTATATTTGCCAAATGACAGAATAATGAGAGAGTTTTTTAAGACATTTTTATTACTTTCTACAAAGTCAAAAGTTGACATACATTATATCGGTATTTGGTAGCATTGCCCTTAAACTGTATGACTTAGGTTAAACGTTTGAGATATCCTTCCACAAGCTTCTTACAATAGTTGGTAGAAATTTTGGCCCATTCCTCCTGACAGAACTGGTGTAACTGAGCCATGTTTGTAGATTGCCTTGTTTGCACCTGCCTTTTCAGCTTTGCCCATAATTTTTAATAGGATTGAGATCAGGGCTTTGTGATGGCCACTCCAAAACATTGACTTGGTTATTGACTTGGTTATCCATAACCCCTTACTGCCAGAGCCAATTTTGGCCTCTCTGACAGAGCCCCATTTTTTAAATCTGTCATGCGTCACTTTATGTGAGAAAAACTTTTTGACACTTTAACCTATCCATGTGATTCAGAGATTGTTTTCTCGTGACACATTGGTGCTTTAAAGAAAAAAGAAATTTTGGCCCAAAAAAAACCCTTTGGTTTATTGTGAAAAATATAAAATTATCGTGAAAAATTTACCAATTTCAAACTTCAAAAATTTCTGCATGTAAGACAAAGTTATTACACACAAAACAGTTTATAACTAGAAATCTACCATATGGTCTGCTGTATTTTTGGCATCATAATTTTAAATGTCTTTTTTTTTTTTTTACGACATTGGGGGCTTAGAAATTTAGTAGTAATTTTCAAATTTTCAAGAAAATTTGCAATATACATTTTTTAGTGACCAGTCCATTCTAATTGACTTTGATTGACCTGTATTTTTAGAAAACCCATAAATGACCTATCTAAAAAACTAAACCCCTTAAATATTCAAAACGCATTTAGGAAGTTATTAACCCATTAGGTGTTTCACAGGATTTAAAGCAAAGTGGAAGTGAAATTTAAAAATTTCACTTTTTTGCAGATTTTTAAATTTTTTATACATTATTCACAAGAATACGGTAAATGTATCAGGGAAATGCAACTTAATATTGATTCCCATATTCTCCATTTTCAGAGATATCCCATATGTGCCCTAGTGCATTTTTGGCTCAACCACAAGCCCCAGAATAGGGGGGCACCTACTGGACTCCGGGGCCTCATTTTCATTACGATTTTTTAGGGCCATTTCGGGTTTGCGGACACCCTAAGGTTCCAAAACTTAATAAATACCCCAAAAAAAGACCTCATATTGAAACTACACCCCTTACGGAATATATCCAAGGTGTGGGTAATATAATCGTCCCCACAGGTGTTCACAATTTTTAGCATTCGGCTCTGAAAATAAAAAATATATTTTTTTCCAATAATCTGCAATTTTACTGAAAATGTTTAATTTTTTAAAAGGGAATCTTGGAAATAAAGCTCCAAAATTGTGTTACGCAATTTCTTCCAAGTTGGGCAATACCCAAACATGGGTGTAAACGCTGTTTGGGCGCATGGCAGGGTGTATAAGGAGGGAGTGTTATTTGGCTTTTGGAGCACAGATATTGGTGGGCCATGTCGCATCTGCAAAGCCCCCAAAGTACTAGAACTGGTGAACCTTCCAGAAGTTGCCCCATATTGGATTTCAACACCCCTCAGGATCTCATCTAAGGGTGTATTTTGCTTTTTGGTCCCCACAGGTTTCCGTAGTTTTTTTAGCATTGGGCCATGGAAGTTGGGGGGGGGGGGAACGCCCATTCTTTTTGGGCTTCATTTTTACAGTATTCGCCATACGGGATAAATGACGGGATAACTTTACTATGGGGTCGGTACAATTACAATGATATAAATTTTATATAGTTTTTATGTTTTATTACTTTTACACAATAGAAGCGATTTTATTAAAAGTTGCGTTTTTATGTTGTCCTATTCTGACAGCCATAGCTTTCTTAATTTTTTGCATAAGGACCTGCATGTGGGCAAGTTTATTACGAGATGAGTTGATGTTTTTATTACTACCATTACAGGGTGCATATGATGCTTTGATCACTTTTATTAAGGTTTTGTGAGGCATTTTGTCAAAATACAGCAATCCCCGGGAGGTTTTTTATTTTATTTTTACAGCAGTCACTGTGCGGTATAATGACATGCTAATTTTACTCAGCAGGTTGATACATTACAGCGATACCCCCATTTTTATTTTTTTAATGTTTTACTGCTTTTTAAAACAATAAAAACACTTTTATTTGAAAAGGAAAACACGTTTTTGCATCGTCGCGGTCTGAAGCCATAACTTTTTTATCTTTCTGTTTATGGGGCTGTATAGGACTTTTTTTTGCGGATGAGTTGACATTTTTATTGGTAACATTTTTGGGGGGACAAGATTTATGATCCCTTTTAAAACCGTTTTTTGGAAGGCAGGGTGCAGAAAATACTTCAATCCTAGCAGTGTTTTTTATTTTTAATAGCGTTCACTGTGCAGTATCCATGACAATTTTTTTTTAAAAAAAAGTGTTTTTATTGTGTAAAACAATATTTATGCATCGCTATCTTCTAATAAACCAAACTTTTTAATTTTTTTCCGTATACAGAGCTGTGTAAGGACTTTTTTTTTTGCGGATGAACTGACGTTGTATTGGCATCACTTTGATGTTTATTGAGTTTTTGATGACTTTTTACTCCCCTTTTTTTGCTGCGGTGAACAAAAATCGCAATTCCGTGATTTTTTTTTTTTTTAATGGCGTTCACCCTGCGGGTTAATTAACGTGACATGTTTATAGGGTAGGTCGCTACACACGCGGTGATATCAAATATGTGTACTTTATTTATTTTTGATCTTTTTTGGGCATTTGGGGTTTGTAAAGGGGAAAGGCGGTGTATGTGTTTTTAATTTTATTTTTGTGTTAGTGTTTTACTTTTTTACACTTTTTTTTTACTTTTTCACACTTTACACTTTTCTCCAGGGGGGAATTGCATAAACGATCGTCAGATCGTTCAAGCAATAGGAGATCAGCACACAGCTTATAGCTGTATACTGGTCTCCATGGCAACTGTCAGTCACATTGCCCACAATGCATTGTGGGCATCGTGACGTCACCAGACAACCCGATGCTGTCATTCAGCATCCGGGCTGTCTGGTAGGAGATCAGTACCGGCGCTGAAGCGCCGTTACTGCGCTGGGATCGCGGGCAGCAGGAGCTCACTCCTGCCGCCCGCAGCTGCGATGTCGCGACCACGATGTCGTGACATCGAGGGGTTAATCCCCCACGGCCGGAGTTCACTCTGGCCGTGGGGGATGCGGCATGATGCCAGCGGTAATATACCGCTGGTTCCATGCTGCGATCTTGCGTGCTCCGCTTGTGAGTGCGCAAGATCGCCATGACGTACTCATACGTCAATTTGCGGGAACCCGGACCCGACATTGACGTATGAGTACGGCAAATGTCGGTAAGGGGTTAAGCCACTATATAACCAGTTTGGCAGTATGCTTCGGGTCATTGTCCACTTGGGAGACCCATTTCTTTCCAACCTTTAACTTCCTGGCCGATGTCTTGATATGTTGCTTCTGTATTGCCATATAATCTATTTTCCTCATGATGCAATCTATTTTGTAAAGTGCACCAGTCCCTCCTTCTGCAAAACAACCCCACAACTTGATGCTGCCACCCCCGTGTTTCACATTTTTGATGTTGTTCTCCCTGTTTCATCCAAACGTAACAATGGTCATTATGGCCAGATAGTTCAATTTTAGTTTCATCAGACCAAAGGACATGTCTCCAAAAATGTAGGTCTATGTTCCTGTGTGCATTTGCAAACATTAATCTGCTTGTATAGGTTTCTTTTGGGGTAACGGCTTCTTCCTGGCAGAGTGGCCTTTCAGCCCATGTTGATACAGTATTCGTTTCACTGTGGATAATGACACAATCTTACCAGCTTCCGCAAGCATCTTCACAAAGTCTTTTGCTTTAATTTTTGGGTTGATATGCACATGTCAGACCAAAGCACGTTCATTTCTGAGACACAGAATCCATCTCCTTAGTGAGCGGTATGAGGGCTGGACATTCCCATATTGTTTGCCCTTGCGTTTGTTTGTACAGATAAACGAGGCATGTTCAGGTATCTGGAAATTGCACCCAAGGATCAACCAGACTTGTACACGTCGACAATACTCTTCCTGATATCTTGGCTGGTTTCTTTATACTTTCCCATGGTGTTACACACAGAAGCAGTGTGTTGCTGGTGTGTATTAAAATAGATCAACATGTCTCTAATTAACTCAGCCGTTACCAAAAATTTCCAAAGACATGAACGAAGGGTGCTTTTGATTGATAAAATGGCTGCGAGCACATGGCGTTACATGGGGCAATGAACTCTGGGAGGAAGAAGGGCATAGCCTGCATGACATGTGCAGAGATGAAGCCAATCAGAACCGGCGGATTCTGTGACGTCACCGCACTATATAAGTCCGGCGCGACGCCGGGAGCTCATACCGCTCTCACTGTACTGACTAGGAAAGTGCTGCCGCAGCTGCTTATGATAGTGAAAGCTAAAGAACTGATTTTTATACAGCATTTCTGTGGGGTGTCTCAGCTTGTCTCAGACACTGCTTCTCTTAATGTTCTTTTTCTGATTTTGTGGGTATTGGATCTGAAGTCCATGTGCGTCCACTGCAGCTGCATATACATTTAATGCTGTCTGCTCACAGCACATTGAATACCAAGGGGATCTAAGCCATTTCCTGTTTATTCATTTAAAGGGAAACAGCGTTTTTACAATACAAATACCACTTCATTTTTGCTGCTCAATTTTTTGCGCAATTTACATCCAGGGTTTTAAAAAAAGCTTTTTTCGGGCTGCTGGGGTGACTAAAAAAACCCATCTTTAAAACAATGTTTTATTTGGAAAACCCCCAAAAATCAAACTTAAAAGCAAGTAAAAAAAGATCATTTACATCCCAATCCCCGGGGCCCTTTTTATTAGGTACACCTGTCCAACTGCTCGTTAACACTTAATTTTTTAATAGCCAACCCACAGGGCGGCAACTCAGTGCATTTTGGGATGTAGACTTGGTCAAGAAAATTCCTGCAGTTAAAACCCGAGCATCAGTAGGGGGAAGGAAAAGGTGATTTGAGTGCCTTTGAACGGGGCATGGGTTTTTGTCCCAGAAGGGCTGGCCCAAAGGGTATTTCAGAAACTGCTAAATCTCCTGGGTTTTTTAAACGCACCCCAAATCTCAAAGGGTTTCAGAGAAGGGTTTCCGAAAAAAAAAAAACATCCAGTTGAGCGGCAGCCCTTTGTGGGCGGAAATGCCTTGTTGATCCCAAGAGGTAAAAGGGAAATGGGCGACGGGTTCAAAGGCTGATAAAAAGGCAAAAAAAGGGGGACTAAAATAGCCCCCCGTTAAAAACCCAAGGTAGGAAAGAAGAGAATCTCTGAACGCACAGTAGGGCAACTTTGAGGCAGATGGGCAAAAAGCAGCAAAACCACCCCCGGGTGCCATCCTTTCACAAAGGGAACAGGAAACAGAGGCCCAATTTCCCCAAGCTCATCGAAATTGGAAACATTAAAGATTGGAAAAACGTTCCCGGGGTTTGAGGGGGTTCTGGGATTTTTTGGTGCACTTTCCGGATGGTGGGGTTCAGAATTTGGCTCAAAAAAACATAAAAGCAGGGGGGGGATCCATCCTGTTTTGTATCAACGGGTTCGGGGCGGGTGGGGGTGGTGTCAGGGTGGGGGAATTTTTTCCTTGGCCCCTTTTTGGGCCCCCTTGGGTAAAATTTGGGCCATTGTTGCAAAACCTTGTGGAACCCTTTTGCCACGAAAAAATTTGAGGCGTTCTGAAGGAAAAAAAGGGGGGCCAACCCTTTAAACTAGCATGGTGTCCCTAATAAAGGGGCCGGGTGAGTTGTGGGTTTAGAAAATATGAATTTTACAGTGTTTTTTAAAGCAAAATATTTTAAAAAACTAAAAATTCAAAGGTGAAAGGGTTTTACCTCTGTGATCTCCCCTACATTTTCATCTTTTTCAAATCCTTCATTTTAGAGGGTATAGTTATAACCAAAAAACAAAACACCAAATTGTTGTGCAAAAACCCTTTCCCCCCCCCCCCCTCTCTTAGATTGCAATACCTAGTCTGCCTAACCTCCCCCACCCAAATTCTCCGTCAGAAAGTATGGGGGAATATCTAAAAGGGAGAGAAAAATTTCCCCCAGGTTTTCCTGCTCTTACAGGTTCCCCGCAATAAAGTGTTTCCCCTTCTTTATGAACCCTCCCGTCATCTGCTCCCCATTGCGTTCCCGCATCCCCAAATTCTCAAAAAACAACAAAATTTTCTATAGGGAGTTTTTCTTCCGCTATCTTGGGGGCTTTTTCTCTCAAACCAATAATTTTAAAAATAGTAATCTTTATTTTTATAGCGCCAACATATTCCCCAGCCCCAAAGTTTTGAGAAAAAACGCGTTTGGCTGCCCGCAAAATCAAAAGCACCCCTTTTTTGCGGAAATTTAAATTTTTCCTCGCTTTGCCCCCTCCCCCTTTTGGTGCACTATATTTTTTAAGAACGCAGCTTTGTGGATTCCCCTGGCACCTAAAAACCCATATTCCCCCTATGAATTCTACCCCTTTCCCCCCCTTTTTCCTTAATACCTGGCAATCCCCTAGGGCAATGAAAAAAAATTTGCTTTCTGTAGGCTGCATTTCGGGCATGCTTTAAAAATAGTTCACCCCCCCGGCCTTTCTCGCCAAATGGGATATTTAAAAACATAAAATTGCTCTGTGAGCTATTTTTGAATTGGGTTTCTTCCACACCCTTTGCTTACTGTGGGCCCTTTTTAACCCTTTCCGAACCCTTTTAAAGGGTTTTAATTGGGAATGGGGCCGGGTCCTTTAGTTCGGGGTTCCCCCCTTTTGGGGAAAGCCGTCACCGCCGTCCCCCCCCGTGGGCCAAAGCTAGAAAGTTTGTGGGTTTTAATTTGGACAAAGGGCACGCCAAACGCTCCTTCCCATCAAAGTCCAGAATTCTTCAGATTTTCCAACCCCCCTAAATTAACCAGCCCCTTTCCCACAAAAACTTTTCATTTTTCATGATTGCAACACCTTTGGGTTTGCTTTTTTGGGCCCAAAAAATTGTTGAAATTTAGACCCCAAATCTTAAAAACTATTCCCCCCATCCCCCAGTAGGTCCCCCAGAATGTGAATGGGCCCTTTTTTGTTTTTCCAATCTTGAATAGTTTTTTTTCCCTTCCCCGAATAAATTCCGGGGGGAACCAAAGCGGCAAACCCTTTTTGGCTTCATTCATGGGTTTTTCCCCAAGACCCTTTCATAAGGGGGGCCTTTTCGCCCCGCGTATCTCTAAAAAAGACATTAAACTTTGTGGGTCAGGGTTGGTTTTTAAAAGGCGTGAGTAACGGGGCCCCTTTTGATTCCCCCGGGTTTAGGGGTAGCTGGGCCTAACACGGGAATTCCCAAAATTTTCACTGGTATCATGAAAACCAGTCCAGAACGTGTCGCCACATTGCTGCCAAAATTAAAATTTAAGCGGAAAGTTAGGAAAGGGTGGGCTCCCCCTGACTTTTTCATTGTCAATTTTCCTTTTCTATCCTTTCCTTTTTTTTGTTCCAGATAATTCCGGGAAATTTCCCCACTTTAAACAAACCCTGAGGTTTTTGTTTCTTTAATAGCAGCGGGGAACGTTCTGGGTGGATTTTTGCCGTCTGGGGAAAAAACGATCATTTTTTTACCTGAATCCCCAAACCCCCGCACGACAGTGGAAGATTAGTCCACCTTCTCAGTTTTCTTTGATCTTTTTTTTAATTGTTTAAAAATTTTAATTGATAAAGGATGACGATTTTTTCCCAAATTTTTAAAAACCTAGATATTTTTATGGGGGGTTTTTGCTATTCTTTCCCCCCAAAAACCCTACCCCTTTAAGGTCCCCCTGCCCCCCCCCCCTATTCCCAAAACTGGCATTTTCCTTATTTTATTTATATACTGGAGAAATATCCCCAAAAAAACCATTTCCCCCACAAAACTTTTCTAGTCTGACCTATTTGGGGTCTTCCGAAATTTGCCCCAAAAATCCCTCGGGAAAGCACACTAATTTTGTTTCCATCTCCCCCTTTTTTATCCCTTAAATATCTTTTTCTCCCTAAAATGTAATGCAAGGGGTTCCAAGCAGTTAAATAACAGTGGGGGACAAAAGGGGCCCTGTTATGCCTTTTTGTAAATTAAAGGGTTCTGAAAATGAACCTGGGTGTTAATTCTCGCTTGTGGGTTACGGTACATCGCCTGCAATAGGTTTCTAAACAAACCAGTATTCCCCCTTCGATCCGCACAAGTTAAAAGGGCCCTTCCCAATCACGTTATCAAATGCCTTTTTTGGCATAAAGGGTAAAAAAGCGGGGCTTTTTTTTTTTATCCCCGGGGTTTTTCTGCGCTATTTGGCGGTCAATACCATTCTTATGTTTTAACTCCCCATCCCCCTATAAAAAGCCCATTTGGTATCCCCAATAAGTTTGGGGAAAATTTAGCAAAACTATTTGCCAGCAGAACAATATTTCCCCTCCGATTTATCAGGGGAAATTGGGCTTTCGGCTGGTGAGGTAGAACCTTCCCCGGGTTGTTAGGGCCTTTTTGTATGCTACGTTTCCCCCATTGGAGCATTTCTGCCGAATTTAATTTTTTTGAAGACCTCTTTTAAAATTTGGTCTATTCTTCTCCTAGATTTTATAAAAAACATTCTGTACCCGTCACTTCCTGGGGCCCTTTTCCCCAAGGGGCTCTTAATTTCCCCCGAAATTTCCCCGCTGTGATTTCTTATTCAAAAAATTCCGGGCTTTTTCCCTATTGATAGAGGCAGGGTTCCGAGAGAAAATCTCGTCCCTTGTAAAACTCTAAAGGGGATTGAGTGTACACTTTTATAATGTCCATCAAATTGAATTGATAGCTTTGGGGGCTCCGGTTTTGTCTCTGCTTTTTTTTTCATCCAAAAATATCGTGTAGGTCTCCCCTGCGTAGTTTGGGTAGTAATTTCCTGCTTTATGCTAAATTTTACATGGGGTAATTTAAAGTGATCACTATTTATATCTTCAACCGCCTTTCGTAATCATTGCGCTTTTGCTTTGGGCCCGTTTTCCCTTTTTTTTCTTGAGTGGGGGGGCCCGTAAAAACTGTGTATATGTTGCTTCAAGTAGAAGTTGTCTCTGCTACCGCCCTCATAATCCTTCTTTTCTTTGAGGCCATATAGGCCATAATACGCCCTCTCAGAACGGCTTTTGCCGCGCCCCAAAACAAAAAAGCATCCTCCGCTTGTTCCTTGTTGTCTCTCTCATATTCCCACCACCAGCTTTTTAGAATATCTCTGAATTTCTCACCCCCGCAGAGATGAAGGGAAACCCCCAAAAATGATATCCGACCCCCTTTTTGTGCTCTTCGAATGTTTAGCTAATTTGGCGGGGGGTCTGAAACTACTATATCCCCAAATTTTTTACCCCGCCCCTTTCCCAATTGCCCGTGAGATTCGAATTTTAAAAAAAGTAATCAATTCTGGACCATGATTGTCTTGCATGGGAAAAAACCCTGAACTCCGCTCGCCAGTTCTCAACCTCCAAGTATCCACTAACTGTTTACAGAATTACAGAATTCTCTCAGACATGGCAACCTTGCATCCCCCTGCCTCAGGAGAGCATTTACCCTTTTTCTATCTTCCTGCGTACACATTACACTATTGAAATCCCCTCCACCAGGGTTTATTATTTTTGTCCTTTGAATAATTGTTTCCAAAATTTTTAAGAAAGGGATCATCTCTTTTTTTAGGCCATAATATTTAGAACTAATTCACCCGCTTTGGGGGGTTTCAAGCACCACCCTAATCCATCTCCCTTCCTCATCTTGATTTTGATTAACCAGTTTTTCCCTTTAGGGGTTTGTGCAACAATACAACACCAAACCCCCCCCGCCTTTCCATTTACCCCGGGGTTCCCCCCGACTTCCCCCACCCATATTTTTTTTCATTCGCTTGAATCTAACCCTCCCCTAATGTGTTTCCTGTAGTAGACAATCTTGGTTTTTGCTTCTGTAGGGGTCTAAGCACCCTATTCCTCTTGTGTGGAGACTTTAGCCCCCTTTAAAATTCCCCTAATGAGCTTTAAAAATTTTTTGGGTACTCAATTTTTTTTCTCGGGCGGGGAAATGGAGGTAGGTGTGACAAAAAACAATAACAAAACCTAATCTACAAAAATTTCCCTAACTTTTGGGAAAATTTCCTTTTTTCCCTTTTCCTTTTTCTATCTTCCCGTATGGTTTCTTTTTTCGCATTTAAAAAAGTTCCTCTTCCACCCCCCCCTTATTCCCTCTTCAATGGGTCATTGACATAGGGGTCTCCCCTCCCTCCCCCGCCCCCCCCTTTTTCAAAAACTTCTGTTTTCCTCCCCCCTTTGGGGGCCTTCCTTTTCCCCAAACCCCCCCCCTTTTATTCTTTTTTCCCTTTTTTTTTAAATCCACATTTTTAAAAGAATGCCCCCTACACCCCCAATTTGGAAAAAAAAAAAAACCTTCTGGGCCAGTAGCCCCAAATCCCCCAAGTAGACTAAACCTTCCCTCTTGGAGACGGCATTGGGCCCCCCTTTTTTTCTTTCCCCCGGTTTCAGGAGATCCCGGAGAACCCGCCCCGGGTCCTCCTCGTCGCTGGGGAAACCCCCTTCCCACGCGTTGTGAGGGGGCCAAATCCTCATCTAAATCCCAAGCCCCCCCGTCCCCCTTTTTTAAAATTTCCCGGGGACTTGGGGGCGTAAATTTTAAACCCCTTTTTTGTGCAATTTTCTGAGAGATGTACTTAAAGGGTCCTTTTTTTGGGCATTCCACCGAATAGTCCCCAAACTCCCCAATTTCCTCCCCTGTTTTGTACTTGGTTGCCCTTTTCCCATATGGGTTTTCATCAGGCCGGGTTTTTTAAAAATGATATCTTACAATAACTGGCTCGGCCGGGGCCCCTTTGGGCTTTTTCTTTGGCCTCATTTCTTTTGGGCGGGGGCCAAAAATTTTGTTTTGCCCTTTCAACTTTTAACGGCACCCATTCCCAACAAAATTAGGGATAGGGCCCCTTTCACATAACTGTGCCCAAAAGGGGCCTTTTAAAGCTTTCAGGGCCCCCCTATCACTCTCACATTATTCCGCCCCCGAGCGGGGGTTTTTAAAAAACTTCCATTTAGCTTTAATTGAGCGTTTTTTTTTTTAAACTTGTGTATATTGTTTTCCCGGTTTCCCCAAAAATGTCATCCCCTACACAAATTTTTGCCTTTTTCATATTCAAGGCTGCAAGCCTGTGAAGGGGGACTTTGCCTGAGGTTTGAAGTGTGGACGAGACTGTTTTTTCCAGGGGGAACCCGGAAATCAATTTAAAAAACCCCTTTTTACCGGAAAAAAAAAACATTTTTTTCTGTAGCATTAAAATTTACAAACGGGAAAGGGTTTTTTTGGAAATTTTCCCCTTGTTTTTTTTAGTGTAAAAAAACACGCCATTGTAACCCGCTTACAAAAACTGGTAGTTTTTGGAACGCTCAAATCTTTTGCGGGGAAAAATTTTCTTCCCGGGTTAAATAAGTATTTTTCGCAGTTGCCTTTTCCCCCGTAAAAGAAACTTTGTTTTTCAGGGACAGAAAAAATTTTTGTGCATAATTTATATCCCAAAATTAATTAAACCTGCTTGTGTGTTAAAAATTCAGTAAAAAAAAACAGAGTTTTTAAAACCCGGGGAATCAAATCCCAATTTTTTTTCCCGCCCATTTGTGGGGGCGCAAAATTTTTTCCAAAAGGGGTTTCCCAAAATTGTTACTGAGTTTTATTTGGAGTCAAATAAGGGGTGTAATTTTTACTTACAGATTGTCATTCAAACAGTGTTGTACATTTTAGAAAAAAACAGAAAGTTTAGGGGAAGGTGGCAGGCTCTTCCCCCCTGCGAGTGGCAAATGGCAAAACATTTTCCTTTGGGGCAGGCCCCGGTTGCAGCACAGCAAAGGGGGGCAACGCGCAGAAGGGGTCACTTGGTGGGCCCCCCAAATGCCCCCCTTTCATTAGCAGCCCCTTTTACTGACTAGGGAACCCAAAGAATTTGGTTTTTTAGGTCATCCACTTCCCCCCAGATGCTCTGAAAACCCCAGCCAAAAAGTCCGGGGGGGAATGACAAACCCCCTTAGATGGCATGGCCCCGGGGGCGGGGTCAGCGGCCCCACCTGTCCTCAACCACCTCGTCCATGGGGCCCCTCACCCCAGAGATTTAATATGGGGTCGGGCTCAGTCCCACTATCACAGGATGAGGAGGACAGTCAGCAGCTATTGGCAGCGAAAAAGGGGGCCCAATATCCCCTGCTTTTGCAGTAGGCGGCAAAGTATAGATGTGGAAGTTGGCATGGGAGGTATTTTTGTGAGGGGTCACCCTCTGATACCAAGACCGGTGATTAGACAGCAGTGACGAGAAACACAAAAAAAGGGGGAATGAGTACCGACCCATTTGGGGAGGGGGTTGAGAAAAGGGCTTCATCATCATCAGGCGAAGAGGGTTCAGTTTGCACTCAGGCAGTGGCGCAGCCAGCAAGTGGGTTGTGGGCCGGAGTCAGCGGGTACCAGGTGAGGTGGGAGCCAAGCGCCAGGGGGTAAAAACCCCCATTTCGCAGACCAAAAAGTAGCGGCACGGGGGCTCAGCGGGGCCCAAACGGGGGTAGATCACTCATGCGGAGCGTTGGCAGAAAAATCGCTACTCGGGCTGTGGCATTTCTTTGCTAAGACCCGAGGAGCCAATAGGGGTATAGTAGAATCTTGGGCAAAATAAAGCGGGGCCCCCAGGGGCAAACGTTGGGCACCGGGCCCCTGCCAAAAAAAAAAAACATGCAGCATCACCACTGGGGCCCCTGGGAGAAAGGGGCTCAGAGTGGTGGTCCACCTGCCGCCGCGCAGGGCCATTGGCACGATGCCATTGAGCCAGTCAAGGCTCCACCACCTCGCAGAAGACAGCGTTTCTCTTTTTCACCCCCGGCCAGATGCTCCTGCCCCCTCGTACTTGGCGCCAGCGGTTTTTCAGCGAGCGATTGCAAAGAGAAACAGTAAGCGCCCAAACCCCATCCAAGGTTTCGCAGCTGACCTTGCTCCCGCCAATTTTTTTGGTACTGCAGTCCCTCCCTTTTAAATGGTGGACTCTGCACCATTGAGAGAACTAATGGTTGTGCCGACCGAGATGGGAGTTCCCAAACCTAATTTATTTTCCAGAAAAAGGCAGTAAAAGCATTCTAAATATTAGAACAGAAAGTGGTTCATCCTTGAGCTTATCGGTTTTTTTCAAGGTGCACGGCACGCAGACGTCTGGGGCTGGGAAATTTCGGTCAGGGCCAGTCATGTCCCTTTACGGCTATTTGGGGAATTGCTTCCCGCCC
>JAODAL010071641.1:0-15442 GCA_025379985.1 Phyllomedusa bahiana
TATGTCCAAAACAAGGTTGGTATTTTCTCGAGCCCGGCTGCCGGCACAATAATAATAATATAATTGGGGGAGGATTTAATTGGGGAATAAGGAGGGACAAAGAAATTTTCCACCCCTTTTTTAATACTTGACAGTGGTGCCTCTCCAAAGCCGGGACTTCGGAGGGGGCTGACGTTTTTCCCCATCGACTGACGGTCCTGAGTGCCCGAACCTTGGGGCCTGATCACCCCAAAAAAAAGGGTAATTTAAATTTTTTAAAATCTGTGACTTATCTTTTTTTTTGGAATTCTAGTGAAATCTTTTGGGGGTTGTCGCCCCCTTAGGAGACCTGGAAGGTTTCGGGTGTGCCCGGGGGGGCCTGGTACATTGTTTTTTGCAACCCCTTTAAACCTACCAATTAATGCCTCTGTTTGTTGCTCGTAAATAACGTGACTGGAAAAAGGTTTTTTCCCTTTCGGTACATATTCAGTGTATCAGGAGCTGGGCCCTGATGGAAAAAAATATATGGGATATTAAAAAGCGGGGTAGGAAACCGAAGCCTTCATAATTATATACAGTTATAACAGATACATTATATACAGATATATTTTATAGACAGAGATCTAACCCGGGGAAAACGGGCAATTTCCCAAACCTGTATAGTTAAAAAGAGATCTAAAAGAGGGAAAAATGGTTTTTAAAAAAAACCCCCTTTAAGAAAAATTTGGTTTCCAAAGCCTGTTAACAAAAGGTTTAAAAAAACCCAAAGGAATAAAAATATTTTTGGATTCCTTTTTCTAAAAATTAAAGGGCCAGAAAAAAATTGATTGTGTTGGGTATTTGGGGGCTTAACCCAAACAAAAGTGGGTTAATTTTTTTCGTTTTTTTTAGGAAAAAAAAAAACTGATTCGGGGTTAATTTTAATTTCAAGTAATCATTTTTATCTTTACACGAAATTTCTGGCAGAGTGATAAAATTGCGATTTAAAGCATCTTTTGGGGGGATTTCCCCGCGGGCACATTTCCCCCTCAGCTTGCGATGAAAAATTATAGCGTCAAAAAAAGGGCAGTCAAAAGTTTGATGAAAAAAAAAGTTTAAAATTAAAATAACTTGAGAAAAAAGTAATTACCCCTGTTAAGAGCATAAACACAGAGTAAAGATGGGAGACAAACATGAAAAAAAATAAAGAGTCTTGGCAAAGTTTTTCTTTAAACGAATTTAAAAAAATAAAAGGATTTGAGGAATGATAAAAAAGACTGGCCATTCCCAAAAGGCGACTTTTTAATGTTTGGACGACGCATAAATTCCATTAACGCTGAAAGTGGCGTAAGTTTGTGGGAGGGAACGTACATCACTAATCACCACCTTGTAATACTCAATCCTGCCCCTCCCAGTATTCATTCCCTCAGCTCGCCGTGCCAGAGTAATCTTCCATTATTTTTCTGTAGCCATTTTAAGAAGTTCCAAACATTCTTCTGTATCCGAAAGTCAAAAAAACCAAACCCCCGCCCCTTGCATTTCCTTGGCCATATTTGGTAGTCTTAAGCAATCCAAAGAACCTGAATGTTCCAGTTGAAGTTGAACAACGGCCATCTTGCTACACCTAACATTCCGACTTCCCCCTCTCCTCCGTGCAATTCCACTTACTCTGCTAATGTAAACATTGTATGCAACTGTCGAGTGATAACCTTCATGCCAGCACATCTGCAACATCCACAAACCCGCCCCGCAAACCACTTATATACCCTTTGCTCACAGCATCTGGGACATTCTATGTTACCCTCCTCATTTATAGCCCCTATCTGACTTTCAATGTCTAGAGAGGAAGACGGTGAGGAGACAAGTTTGCCATTAGCCACAGAATGCCAGGACCCACATCTGCAACCAAATTAAAGGACGCCAGTATTTTTCCTATTGCTCACAGCACACAGACTGCTGCTCTAGGAGAGACACATTACACAGAACACCCACATCCCCTCCACCACCAGAACCCAGACCTCAGTCATGGACTGACCACCCCACCTTTCGGCATCATCAAACACCACCACCACCACCAATCAACTCCTCAGCCACTAGATTTCCTTTCTCTGCCGGTTCTACCTTCTCATTCATCGGGACAGCCACAATACCCCAGGAGCAAACCAATCTACTTGCCTTTTTTACAAACCCGAATAAAGTCAATAATCTACTGACCCAAATGCCAGAACCCTGAGAAAAACCCTATGGCATTTTACCGTGCCATCAGCCAAATACAGAAACATAGTTCTGCCCCTTGGAAAAGATCTATACATGTTGCCAACATCAAGCTGGGGATTTCTTTGGCATATCATCAAATCAAGAAGCACTGTTTGAGGACAACATTACTTACTCCATCTGGGACGAGTTCTGCCCTCGTCTTCATTCTTGGGCAAGAACAACTTGGCTGGAATCCTCATGAATAACTTCAATCCTAACTCATCCTACTAATCGTGGAGAATTTTTTATCACCGGATGTCCTGCCTTATTCCAGGACCCAGATTTGACATAAACACTTAAAGCTCGACAAAATCCTCTTTTCAAACGGCGTTTGTTATAGGTTTACTTAACCCGCCAATTGGGACTTTGAAACAATTCCGGCAGAATATGCAGGTTATCCGAAGCCAACTTCTCTCCATTGCTAAGGCACAGACTGATTCATTCCCCAACAGTTAAAGAAGGTTCTAATGTGACCCTATTTCAAGAGCTCCGCCCAGGGTCTAAGCTCAAACCAACACCATACTCTTCAATCAACCAATGCAAGTTTTTCCTGGTATCAACCTACAACTCCAATCGAGATAAACGGTTTGCGACTTAAAAATTTACTTTCCAGAGCACACACCCCTGGCGGACAAGGCTTGAACTCAGAAAGACTTGTTTTTTACAGCAAACCTGCAACCGATCCGGAAACATATCATGAGGCTAGGCCGCGCTAAAGCCCCCTCGTGACGACAAAAGGAATCTTTGCTACCAATGACAGCAACTACCGCATACCCTCAAGCATATAAAAAATTTCAACCTCATTATCAAGTTTTTGATCTTCAACGTCAAAGATTCAACAACAAACACAATGCAGACCTCTGTCCTACAATTATAATGCAGTCATTGGACCTCTCAATTTACCAATCTTAACATAGTCAATACCAACAAATACACTCATCACGGCCACTTTTTAGGTACCCTGTCCAATGTCGTTAACACTTAATTTCCTAATCGCCAATCCATGGGGGCAACTCGTGCTTTTTAGGCTTGTAGACTGGGTCATGAAAATTTCCTGCTTTTCAAACGAGATCATTTTGGGAAAAAAAGGTGTTTTGGTGTTTTGAACGTGGCATGGTTGTTAGTGCCAAAGGGCTGGTCTGGTATTTCAGAAACTGCTGATCCCCTGGATTTTCACGCCAACCTTCTGGGTTTTAAGAAATGGTCCGAAAAAGAAAAAAAACCAGTGAGCGGCAACCTGGGGCGGAAATGCCTTTTTTGATGCCAAGGTCAAAGGAGAATGGGCAGACTGGTTCGAGCTGATAGAAAGGAAACAGGTACTAAAATAGCCACCCTTTAAAAACCAAAGGTAGGCAGAAAAAATCTCTGAACGCACAGTACGGCAAATTTTTGGGCAGATGGGCTAAGCGCAGAGACCACCGGGTGCCACCCTTTCGCTAAAACAGGAAACTGGGCTCCAATTTCCCCCAAGCTCATCGAAATTGGACGTGAAGATTGGAAAAAACGTTGCCTGGTTTGGTCTCGATTTCTGCTGCAAAAATTCGGAGGGTAGGGTCAGGGAAAAATTTGGCTTTCCAAAACATGAAGCGGATCCACCTCCGGGGTTTAAAAACTTTTTAGGCTGGTGGGGTGGTGTCATGGTGGGGGGAATATTTTTTTTGGCACTCTTTGGGCCCCTTGGTACCAATTGAGCATCGTCTGCAAAAACCTTGTGGAATCTATGCCACGAAGAATTGAGGCAGTTCTGAAGGCAAAAGGGGGTCCAACCCTTTTCTACCCATGGTTTTTACCTAATAAAGTGGCCGGTGAGTGTATATCCTCAAGATTGCATCTTTTTCCGCCTTTCCAACCTCAAGACACCTCACTATCATCCTATCCATGGATTCCGGCTAACCTATGTCTACCGTTTTTCTCAATGCTTCAGAGAACACCACTGTTAGTCATTCTGAACCAGTGTTGACCGTCAATCTTCAAATTAATGGCCACCAACTTCCTCTGCGTGTAGATACAAGTATTCGAAGTATTAGATATCTCTCACACAGCTTTCCTTGAGACAGATGCATTGTTTGCTAGAAGCCAAAAATTCAAGGCCTTCCTCCTCCCCCCCAGATAATACAGAGGAGAGTTTGCGAATTGTGTCCATATCAGCTAATGCTTCATCGTACATGAAAAATTATAACTTGTCTCTTAGCGCCCACCAATTAACCAATCATGTTGTGATAAAATAGTCATGTGATTAAAAAAGTTCTTATTGGAATGTAATTTACTGGGGATTAATCAAATTCATGTCCTAAACGGAAGGTGTCGGTCATGTTCCTCGAGCTCTGGCTGCTGGCAGCAATAATAATAATATAATTCGGAGGAGGCATTTAATTGGATAAGGAGTGGAACAAAGATAATTTCCACACCTGATTTTATCATCTTGACAGTCTCACCAAAACTTTGACAAATGAGTCTGGATTCTTCTGGCTACTTGCCTCAGCTACTCTTCCGATGCTGCCACCTGCCTGATGCCACACATCTGCTGCCAGCTGCTCCTTCTACCACCCACCAGGGACAGGTATTGCCACCCACCTCCTCACTCTTCACTGGGCCATTATGTAGCCTACTGATGCTGTTGCCACCTCACCACTCAGGTCTCTTCATGCTGCTGCTGCTGCTTTCACCTGCAGGCTATGTCACCATGCAACTCTCTGGCTTGATGCTGCTGCTGCTGCCGCCACCTCCTCCTCATTATGTCACCTACCTGCCGCCAACTCAAAATTATATAATTGTGCCACTCCCTGGCCTAATGCTGCTGCTGTTGCTTCAGCCACCTCCACACTGTGTAATTGTGGCACTCTATGGCCTACTCATGCTGCTGCCACCTCCACACTATGTCACTGTGCCACTCTGTGGCCTACTCATGTTGCCGCCACCTCCATACTATGTCACTGTGCCACTCTGTTGTCTACTCATAATGCTGCCACCTCCACAATCTGTCATTGTGCCACTCTGTGGCCTACCCATGTTGCCGCCACCTCCACAATCCGTTATTGTGTCACTCTGTGGCCTACTCATGTTGCCGCCACCTCCACAATCTGTCATTGTGCCACTCTGTGGCCTACTCATGTTGCTGCCACCTCCACAATCTGTCATTGTGCCACTCTGTGGCCTACTTATGCTGCTGCCACCTCCACAATCTGTCATTGTGCCACTCTGTGGCCTACTCATGTTGCTGCCAACTGACAACTTTCTCACTGGACCACCCTGTGGGTTCCTAATACTATTTCCACCCTATACCACTCTATGATGTGTCCCCTATTTGGTTTTCCCCTTCTTTTAATCTGTCAGAAGGAATAAAAAGGACAAACACAACCGATTGTGTCTTTGGAGAAGCCGTGAGGCCAGTATGACATGGTCCTTTGTTTGCATCAGGATTGTCTGATGATTATGTAGCCAAAAGCAGGAGTGGATACAAAACACAGAAGACATGCAAATATTCCATTTACATGTCATCTCTGTTTTGGATCAACTCCTGTTTCTTTTTGGCTTTAGCAATACTGATGGATTATTGACCAATTGAAAGCGAACACTAACAGATCAAAGGAAGGGCAAAATGATCAGAGACGCCAACACATAAATTACTGCCGACATCCTCTCCATTCTTTCTGGGGAGCTCTACATGTATCAACGTTTAACAGAACAGGTTCTGTCATAATCTGTGGAATCATCTGTCACAAATTTACTGTTTGGCCCAGAGAACAGTATCCCAAAATAATAACCTGCCTGTAATGGAGATATGTGTATATGACAAATTCACAAGCTATATTTCAAAGTGTTTCACCTTACAAGTGAAAAAGTAACTCTTTGGCACAGAGAACAATATCCCAAATTAATACCCTGCCTGTAATGGAGATGTGTGTATATGACAAAAACACAAGCTGTATTTCAAAGTTTTTTTTTTAGACAAATACGTTTTTTGTCAAAATTACTGCCGACACCCTCTCCACTCTTTCGAGGGGAGTGGGGGACGGCACACATAACAGTGTTTAACAGAACAGGTTCTGTCATAATCTGTGGAATCATCTGATGACGATGCAAAAGGAATGTGGTCTTTGACACTATAGTGGGATCTTGGCACTCTGCTTGGTTCTTTCTAGCTGCCGCTGACATTACCCTGTCCCACTTCAGTTATTTGGTCAGTTTTGACCCCGTAACTGCCCAGATAAGTGAAGTGTGAAGCGATTCTAAGAGCAGTGCCTGTCATCTGCGTGTCATACTAAATCAAAGCATTGTTTCAGTAGCAAACCACGCTTCCTATGCATATTTCTGCATCGCAGAATGCTCTATAACACCATACAGACTCTCTACAGCCAGGAAATAGCTGTTTTTAATGCGATTTGTCTCAAATAAATTCAGAATGAAACTAATTTTTGGGAAAAATTTGGCAAATTGGCCAAATCGAATTTTTGAGAAATTCACTCATCTCTAGTTTGAGGAAAGGTTAAAAGAATTAAAGGGGTTTTCCAAGACTTTTAACAGCCTTCCACTATACTTAAATAGAAAATTAACCCATACTCTCCCATTACCACCATTTCAGTGCTGCCAGAGCTCCAGTGTTCCCACCCCTCACTGATAATGTCACATTTATGGATCATATGATGCAACTAGAGATGGGCGAATTGATTCTAACAAAGTGGAATTCGTTTAGAATTTCAGGAAAACTTTGGTTTGGAACGAAGTCGAACTTTGGGGTACTTCGGGTGAACGAAGTGTGCTTTTGATTGATAAAATGGCTGCGAGCACATGGCGCTGCATGGGGCAAAGCACTCTGGGAGGAAGAAGGGCATAGCCTGCATGACATGTGCAGAGGTGAAGCCAATCAGAGACCGGCGGGGTTCTGTGGCATCACCGCACTATATAAGTCTGGGCGCGACGCCGGGAGCTCACACTCCTATCACTGTGCTCATCAGGGAACGTGCTGCCGCGGCTGATAGCTCTTACTGAAGAATTGATTTTTTATATAGCGATTTCTGTGGGGTGTCTCAGCTTGTCTCAGAGACTGTTCTCTTTAATGTTTCTATTTCTAATTTTTTGGGGTTTTTGGATCTGAAATCAGTGTGCGTCCACTGCAGATGCATATACATTCAATATCCAGTGGGTCTAAGCCCAGTTCCTGTCGTATTCATTTAAAGAAACAGCGTTTTTACAATTAAAATACCACTTCATTTTTGGCCCGCCAATTTTTATTGCGCAATTTACATCCAGGGGTTAATTAAGCGTTGTTATGCTGGTGTGCTGACCCAAGAAACCGTCTTTTTCAACGCCCAAAATATATACATTTTTCCTGTAGCCTAAATTTACAAGCAAAGGCTAATTACAAAAAAGGGATCTCTTGTTGTTGTGGCGTAGAAAACAAAGCAATTGTAACACGCTACAAAGCTACTAGTTTGTGCGGCTTCAATTCTTTGGCGCAATTTACATCCCGGGGTTAATTAAGCGTTTTTTGCTGGTGTGCGACCCCAAGAAAACCGTCTTTTTCAACGCCAAAAAATATACATTTTTCCTGTAGCCTAATTCACAAGCAAAGGCTAATTACAACTGTATCTCTTGTTGTGTGGCGTAGAAATCACTCAATTGTAACACGCTTACAAAGCTACTAGTTTGTGCGGTCAATTCTTTGGCGCAATTTACATCCCGGGGTTTAATTAAGCGTTGTTTTGCTGGTGTGCTGACCCCAAGAAACCGTCTTTTTCACGCCAAATTTACATTTTTCCTGTAGCAATTCACAAGCAAAGGCTAATTACAACTGTATCTCTTGTTGTGTGGAATTGAAAATAAGCAATTGTAACACGATACAAAGCTACTAGTTTGTGCGGCTCAATTCTTTGGCGGAATTTACATCCAGGGGTTAATTAAGCGTTGTTTTGCTGGTGTGCAGGTGTTTTCTCCTTCAAATTTTTCTGCCAAAAATAAAAAGGCTCTTTTGGAGCTTCAAAATATGACACAACTCACTTTTAGAATGGCGGATAAAGGCGGCTCTATAGTGATTATGACCAATGACATGTATCAATCTCAAATGTTGTCCCTGCTTTCCGATACTGATACTTACAGGTATTATGGGACTAATCCTACTAATCTATACCAGAAAACAACTTTTTCTTTATTAGTTGAAGGGTTTATCTCTTGGCGTTTTCTATCAATTTTATTTGCTGTGTGAACGTTTTGCGTGTCACTGACCCTGTTGTTCCTTTCATTTATGGTTTACCAAAGGTACACAAGTCTATCACCTGCCCTCCAATGAGACCTATCGTATGGGGCATAGGTTCTATGTTAGAACCATTATGTGAATGGCTTGATTGTCTTCTTCAGCCGCTGGTGCGCAAGTGTCCTGCTATCTGGCCAGGGACACCAGAGACGTACTGCAACCATACTATGGAAAACATTTTTTGGCATTCACACTTCTCGTGGATGTGTTGTGACGTGGAATCCCTGTATACCTCCATACCACTGGACGTCGCACTCATAGCTCTTGAATTTCATTTTGCTCAATACAGTGATTTTTCGGTTGACTTGCAGCAATTTTTACTTTTGACAGTTCGGTTTCTCATGACCCACAATTTTTTTCTCTTTGACAAACATTTTTATTTACAGTTACGTGGGGTTTCCATGGGAGCCAAATTTTCACCATCTGTTGCTAATTTAGTTATGTCCTGGTTTGAGCACATGTATATTTTTTCTGAAACCAATCCTTTTTTTTCGGACGTCCAGTGGTATGGGAGGTATATAGATGACATGTTGTTTATATGGAGGCGTTCACATGACAGATGTCTGTTATTTGCAGAATTCTTAAATAACAACCCTCTTAACCTGAAATTCACCATCACTTTTAATTCCACACAAGTTTCCTTCCTAGACTTAACATTAACAGGTACCTCCGACCATTACATCCAAACTAAAACTTTCCGTAAGCCGGTTAGCGGTAACACTATCCTACACTACCGTAGTTTTCATCCTAAACACACACGTATTTCCATCCCTGTCGGGGAGTTAACCCGTGCAAAACGCAACTGTTCGTCACAACAAAACTTTATCAATGAATCTCACAACATTCAGCAACGCCTTTCTGCCAGAGGCTACCCACAGTGGGTTATCAAACGTGCGCAACATATTGTTGATCGCAAAAGCCGTAAACATCTTTTACATCCGCAACAGGGTATCAAACAGTCGCCTAATATTCCCACATTGGTAGTGGATTACAACACACATTTTTCCTCCAAAAAAAAATATTTTTTTATAAGTATTTAAACCTATACTTTTTGAAGACGACCCTTTTAAAAAAAATGTTTTGGCCGGGTCCCAAAAAGTGGTAGCCGACGTCCCCCTTTACTATAGGAAAGCCTCTTTGGGCCCCCAACCCCTGTACGACCCCCCCAAACCCCTTTCCACCAACGGGTTTCAAACACAGGGATTTTAAAAAGTGGGGGTTCTTTCCCTTTAAGACTTGCTCTTTTTTTGGGTAAACCAGTCCTTTAAATTTCTCAGGGGCAGCGCTATAACATTAAACAATATCTTTTAACTGTAAACTCTCCTCTGTAGCCCTACATCATTAAAATTTTAAAAACACTCCCCACTTGTATTATTTTGGCTCCACAAAACACGAAAATTTAAAATTCGAGTGTGGGGGAACCCCCAAAATTTTAAAATTGAAAAACCCGGGCCCAATCGAAAATTTTTCAAAAGGGTGCCCGCCCTTTCATCAATTCTCCCCCAACCCAGCAATACTTTTTTCCAGGGCATTTGCTATAAAAAAGGTCCAGTTAGGCAAACGGAGGAGGTAATCTTATTTACCGATTACGGGGATAAAAGAATTTTTTTTGGGATGGGTCATTTTTAAAAAATTTTTTGGGCCCTCATCCCTTTCAACAAAACAAAAATAAAATCCAAAAATCATTATTAATGTATAATATTTGAAGTTTTTTTACGGGGCCCTGGCTTTTTTCATTATTTTATTTTTTGGGGGTTTTTTTTTTTTTTTTTTTTTCTTTTTTCCCCTTATTTTTTTCTTTTTTTTTTTTTTCCAAATTTTTAGGGCGTGCCCATTTGTCATACTTGCCCCTTTTTGTTTCATGTTTTTAAATTTTCTGTCTCATAGGCCCTTATATTTGTTTTCCCTTGTGTATTTGGGGGATTTGCCCTTTTTTTCATTTAGTTGTTTTTATTTCAGGTTCTTTTCCCCTGCGGGCAAGCTAAAGAGGGAGTCTGTTGTACATGGGGGCACTATGTATTGCCCCCACTGTCTATGCTGTCCTTTGTCCTAGCATGTCCGCTTCCGGGCCCAATTCTGTCGGGGTAAAGGGGCGGCCGGGGTTTTGCAAACCCCCTTTTTTTTTTCGCAAAAGGCGCCGATGCCTGCCCTACTGTGGGGTGTGGGGAAGAAATTTTTGGTTCCGTTTTGCTTCGGGCCCCCACTCCCTTTTGCCACGCGTTTTCGCTGCCTGGGAACCCATATTGCGCAGGCGCCGGCGTTCTTACACATGGTACGGATTTGTTCAGTGAGGAAAATGGGACCCCGCCCCGGCATTGCTTGTCAAACTTCCTACAAGCTGCTTTTCCCCTTTCCCCCAGGTGAGTTACATCAGCTGTTTTTATCACCATGTTTATTTAAACCCCTTCCTGGGTTTTTCCCTTTTAAAACATGCAAAGATTAAGGGGGATCCCCTGGAAAAGCGTAAACTTATTTATCTCCCCTGTGCTGTTTTTTCTGTTTTTTTTCTAATAATTTCTCCCAAAAAATATTGGTTTTTTTCTGGCCCCCTTTTGGGCTTCTGGGCCATAAGTTTGTGCTTGCTATAGTCCATCTCCCCAGCCGGGGGGGTCCCTGACAAAAACTGGATCACGGGGACTGACTTTTTTTTTTTCTTTGAGCGTGCACCCATAATCTTAAGCTGGGGCTCTTGTGTTGTATGTGTTTTCCCTACATTACATTTCGTTGGTGAGGGGGTAAAAAAAGATTGGCCCCCGAAACCCCCCTTTGGCTTTTTTCCACATTGCCTGTCTGCTGACGGGGCCCGAGCTCTTGGGACTCTACGCCCGTTAATTTTCCCGACGTTGTTCCACCGTGACATTTGAAGAACGTGAAGCAGATAAAAACAGATGTCTCCATTGATCAATCAGCAAGGTCTCCTTTTCCTGCATTTTACTCTCTATTTGGATGGATGGAAGGAAAGTGCGAGTTTGGTTTTGTACCGGGATCCAGAGGGTGGGCCCCCCAGAAACTGTTGTTCATTTTGTGGCCTTAATGCGAGGATCATGTTGGAGGAAATGGAGCATCCAAGCACTCATGTGAGAGATGGAGCCTTGATTTCCCAAGCCTCTGGGTCGGGCGCATAGCAAAAATGATCTTCCTCAACTTCCTCCTACGCCTTTAAAAAACGTGCCAACCTCTTTCCCAAAGGGGAGGGAAAAATCGGTAACGTCCCCGTGTCCCCGGAATACCCCCCTTTTTTCCCCCTTTCCCCCGGCACAGCTTCAAAAACCCGCCCCCGACTTTCCCCAGATGATGCACCCTGAGAGGGTGAGGCCCGCCTTGCAAAAAGCCCGGGGCCCGAAAAAAATTTCCCCAATGAAGAACCCATAAATTGTGAAAACCCGACGCGCCATTTAAAAATTGACGGGAAAAGAAAGGCCCGTGTCCCCCATCTTTTCCGTTCCCCCCCTCCTCTTTTGGCGAGACCTGGTGTTTTTTGGGGTCCAACAATCGTTCCAGGGAAAAAAGATCACCACAAAGTCCTGGGTGACAAGGGCAAAATTTTTCCGCATTGAACCCTTTTGGTGGCTTTTTCCCAAAAAATGGCAAGGGTTTGGGGCAGAGCTTTTCACCTGCCTCCCTCTCGGTGGCTAAAACCCCCCAGGTCCGCACCCCTGCTTTCAAGCCATATGTCACTGCGTTTCTGTTTTTAAAGGCATTGCGCGCCTTGGGGCCCCAATTTGTGGAGCATGTAAAGGATTTGGAAATTTCCCGCGTGTTTTCCAAAATCAACAAAAAGGGCGGTTGACGGGGAGGCCCCAGCTTTACGTTGCAAGGCCCAGCCAGGCGGGGGGAAGCAGGGGGCGAACGGGGGAATGCAACTCAGACCTCGGGGCCTTGTCCAAACAGGGGATTTCCTGGGCACGGGGTAATGCTTTTAAGAAATTTTCGGGCGACAAGGCAAGACCCTTTTCCCCGGCAAAAGGGGTTTCTCCAGGGCCCAAACCCATCTTAAGGGCGGGGCCCGCAGATTTCGCCCGTTTTTCCCCAAAACCCCCCTTGGGCCCGGGCCCCCAAAAAGGGTTTTTGTCACCCAGCCCGCGCTCGGGGGTTTGTTGTGGGGTTTCTCCCAAAAAAGATTAATTTCAACACGGTTTTGGGGTTTTTCTGGGCAAAGTGATGCCAAAGAAGGACCTTGGGGGAAAAAAAACCCCCCGCCCATTTCCCGGGGGTTTTAAAAGCGTGCGCCGGAGCCCGAGACCACCCCCACACCCCCCGAGACACCCACCCCGCCACCCATTTACTGTCACAGAGATAAACGGCCTTGGGGGCCCGGCCTTTTCTAGTCCATGTGTCCCGGGGTTTAGAATGGACTTTTTCCGGGCACAGTGCCTACAACCGCTTTTAAATTTTAGATGGGCACCGGGTTGGGGTTTGGCCCCGGGGAGGGAGGCTTTTCCCGGGCAAAGAAATGCCTGCCGGAAACTGGTTTTGGGGGCAGGCCCAAAGGGGCCCTGATGTTTCGGAACCCATCTTGGGGTCCACCAGAAAAGAAAGGCAAAATTTTCCCAAGGCCCCCAAAAACCGGCAATGCCGAAATTTTAGGCTTTTTTGGGGTTTGGGATGGTTTTTTGGGGTTTAAAATGTTTCTTTCTTCCAAACCGGAAAACAGAAGGCTGGCTGCTGACGGCCGCTGTACAGCGTGAGTCATCAAACTGGGGGAAGGGGGAATGGGTAGAATGGGTCTCTGGTGGTGCAGGGTTTACTTGGGGGCGACCCGGTGGGGGGCTGAAGGGAGGCTGATCCCTGAATGACTGTGAGAGACATGGGCAGCTGAAACGCTTGGTGGTGGCGGAGGAGGAGGAGGCGGAGACAGGGGTGTGACAGTGGTTGGAACCCCAGAAAACTTTGTGGCCTTTTTTGGAAATGTTTGCCTCCATTTCAACTCATGCTTTCGCTGATGTGGCTAGACATTTGGTGGTGGTTAAACACCAAAAATTCTTCCCCTCTATGTTCATTTAGGTAAAGGCGGCATATACATCGCTGGGTGAATCAGAGGCTTGCTCGAAAAAGGGCCCAGGTTGGGGGTTTTTCCGGACCTTTTGACGGCGATAAGCGAGGAGGGGGTGTTTCCGCTGACGTGCTGGGGGAAACCATCTCAGCGGACTTTTTGCAACCGCCCTCTCCCCTTTTTGGGGCGGGCCCGATGACACACCCCATCGTCTTCCTCCTCTCCAGTGATGAAGCGCCGCAAGAAAATTCGCGAAAAGACCCTTTTGATCCCAATTTCGTCATCATCACATCAACCGGGGTCTTGGTCGTCCTGACATTCTGCACCAAAAGCTGGGGGCTACAACAAGAGGACGCAAGGCTTGCCGACCCCCCCAGGATTTTTGCTGATTGCCGGTTTTCCTTCTCCTCCTCTGAGGGGTCAGTAACTGGGCGTCAACAGACAAAATATCCCTTTGGCCTTTTGATTTTTAACTGCCTTCTAATCCAAAGCTTTTTTGTCATCAAAGTGGCCTTCAAAAAGGATTATCCACAGTGGTGGGTACACGAGTTGACATTTTTGTTTTGCTTCTTTTGGATGGATCTGATGATGCTGATGAGACTTTTTGGGGCCGAACTGGAGGACGGGGAGGTAAAACTGCGGGATCAGGTTCATTAATCACTGAAAAACAGATTGGCATGCTTTTCTTACTGAGATTCCACGGGGGCCCTGCCCAGCGATGGCGGGCCCTTTAGGTCCTGCAACCGCAAACCGCTGGCATGCTTTGTTTTTGCCCCACGGAAGGACCCTTCTCTCGTCCCCTCAAAACCTCCCACCCCCCCTTTGCCCGTTTACGATCTGCCTTTCGCTCCATGTTCAGAAAGATAAAAATTTAAGAAGGTAGGGAAAGGGTTTTTCAAAGTTTTTAAAAAAAGAGGGAAAAAATCACAGTATTTTTAAACCCCTCTAATTTCCTACAGCCTTTCTGGGATTAGAAACTGAATTTTTCTACGAATACCGGAAAGCGGTCTGGGGGAAGAACAGAAAAGCATAATCAACAGTGTTTTTCCCTTCAGTCCCAGTGGGACTTGGAAATTTGATAGTTTTAAATAAAATATCATACAAGTTTCGCCCAAAATGAGATTCAACGAGCTCAATAAAAAATTCAGAAGTTATACGGAGAGAAATTTTATTTTTTGCACAAAGACAAAAAGAGCAGTTTGCTAGAATTGTCGTACAACGTGGGGTATTTGAAAAAAAAAAAATAGGGGCCCCCACCACGGGAATACAGCATTTTAAAAATTATACGGGTAACAAACGGTGGTTTTTTCACCTATAAATACCCTCGGTGACTACAAAAAATTTCGATTCAAATTTAAAATACAAGGGGGCTCTATGAACGAAAATGGGCCGCACCAAAAAAAAAAAAAAACACCTATTTGAAATGATAAAGTAAAAAAAAGGTGGTTTTTTTTGCACCTAAAAATACACCGCAATTACTAGAAATTTCTGTATGGTAATAAACCATACAAATGGGTCCTTTAAAAAAAATTTTGGGCCTGTCCAAAATTTAACAAAACTAATTAAATTGTGTAGGGTAATAAAAAAATGGGTTTTTGCACCAAAAAATACCCTGCATTTTCTAAAAAGTTTTATCCATTGTAAGTAAAAATGGGTCTTTGAACAAAGCCGGCTTGAGCCAAAAAGAAAAAACGAAAATTTAAATTGTGTGGATAATAAAAAATGGTTTTTTTTCACCCTTAAATACACCTGCTGACCAAAAAGTCTGTAAAATTGTGAGTAAAAGTGGGTCTTTTAACAAAGCTGGGCTGCCCAAAATGAAAAAAAACGGAATTAAATTGTGTATGTTAATAATTGGGGATATTTGCACCTAAAACACCTGCAATTACTGCAAATTCCTGAAGGAATACCAAAACATGGGGCCCTTTAACAAAACTGGGGTGTCCCAAAAAAAAAAAAAACCTAATTAAATTGTGTATGGATAA
>JAODAL010071642.1:0-15442 GCA_025379985.1 Phyllomedusa bahiana
ATGACACCAAGCTATGCCAGGTAGTCAAACTAGGAATATGCTCATAAATTGCAAGCAGACCTGGACACACTGAGTGCTTGGGCATCCACTTGGCAAATTGGTTCACTGTGGAAAATGTAAGGTTCTGCATCCTGGTAGAAATATCTACAGGCCTCATATGTCCATAGGGGAGAAAACTTGGAGAATCGCTTGTTGAGAAAGATCTGGGCGTTCTTGTAGATCATAGAACTCACAGAACAGCATTGCAATGTCAATCAGCTGCCCTCTAGTGCAAGTAAGATAATTGGTGTGTATTAAAAAGACCATGAACTCGTGGAAAAGGATGTGATTCTACGCTGTACAAAGCATGTGGTGCGACCACTTAGTAATATGCCTGTTTTAGTTCTGGGCCCCATTTATAGAAGAGATTTAATGGACTAGAGAGAGTACAAAATACGAGCAACCAAACTAATAAGGGGAATAGAGCATCTTAGTATTATGAGGAGAGGTTAGTAGAATTGAACTTATTTAGTCTTGAGAAAGACGGCTTCGGGGGGCATGATTAATTTAAAAAATAATAAATGCCCCTACTAAAAAGTCTGGGGAAAAAATTATTTTCAAGTGAAGCCCCCCTCCAAAAAAGACAAGGGGACACTTCCTTCGACAAGAGAAAAAAATGATTCAATCTCCAGAGGAGAAGGCGTTCTTCACTGTACAAACTGTGAATCTGAGGAATAGCTGCTGAGGATCTGGTCACGCATGAACTGTAGAGAGTTTCAAGAAAGGTACTTAGATACCTACCTGGAACTAAAGAAGAAAATAATGCATACGTAGCCATGTAGAATTCTGGAACCTGGCTGGATGGAGGAGGCCCTGGGTCAGAGATAGGTTCTCCACTGGAGCAATTGGTTCTTGCCTGTGGTACCAGGGCAATAACCAGGTGAGGCTGGGCTAAGTTCTTGTCTCTTCTCCCTCACCCACATTTTCCCCACCCTTGGGTTTGAACTTGATGGCACTGTCTTCTTTCACCATACTGTTTAACTATGTAAATAGCCAATAAATAGTTCTTAACTAATCTGTGCATTGTACATATCGTGCCTATTTATTGCTGCCATACTGTGTATTGTTGACGTGCCATACAGGTGATGATAACATAGATTTATACACCTAAATACAAAATTAATATATACCTAAATATAAATTGAACATATGAACTTCATGTTTACAGAACAACATACAGATGTAGCAAAACAAAAGCCTTTACAGACCATAGCACCATAATAACATGACACACAATGTTGTTTGACTTTTTACATTTTTTTGGTGGCCTTTGTTTTTTTTGATAAGAGCATATTAACATGAAAAGCCTCGATAACATGGGTCAAGTTTAACTCTGCTACATTCTGTATGCACATTAAATGCTTTGAAGGGAGTGTTTGCTGGGCCGGGCCCCGGCCTTCTCCTATCAAGGAAGACAAAGGCAGGGAACCCATTGTTTCCTGCCCATTGGTTCGCTGCTCTTCTCTTTTTACTGAATAGCATTTTTGCACCCCCATTGCCCCGCCCCTGCTTAAGCTGTTCTCCTGTGTAAACAACCACCAATGACATTGTTAGGTGTAATATTACTCGGTAGGATCATCGCTAGTATTGTAGAAAGGAGGAAAGCCAAAGGGACTTCCAGGACAATCTTTACTGCTGCTGATACTACTGACAGACTTCTGTAGGTGGCTTTAGAATAGAGGAAGGATAAGAAGTGTCTGACTCCTCTGCGTTATTTCCTCTGTTCAGCATCTCACACTGCTCAGGAGGAACATAAACTGGAGGATCAAATAATCCCTGCCTTCTTCTCATGTCCCCAACTCTTCCTGTTTACTTGAATTTGACTGCTCTGCGGTATCTTGTTTGCAGGTACATTAAGCAAATGTAATGTAGTACAACACCAAACTTGGAATAATATACTGCCAGTGGTCTGTCACGATTCTAGCTATTTTTACTTGATAGGATTTTGCACCTGCTGCACTATTGCCCAGCTGCAAATAGCACTTCTTTACATATAATAACCAATGGAGAATTGAGAGTTCTAGTTGAAAGGATAGGCTATTGTCCATCATGGAGCTCCTGTGTTCCTCTATATTCTATGGACTCAGGAAAGGGAGATCAGTAATGTGGAAACCTAGCAATGATTGGGAGAAGGTCATCCGTCACAGAAACCATTTGGTGACAAGAGTTTAAGGGCTGATGTCGGTGCACATGTCCCATTAAAGTCTGTGCCACTTTTTTTGGTGAATTTCACAAATAACTTTTGACGCCCTATTATCTATATAAAGGAACTGTAGTACACCAAAGCTAGGCGCATTATATTGCCAGGCACGACGTATTTGAATGTACCTAAATTAGGTGCATCAAATATGCTAGCAATATATACTATGTGCCTAAATTATGCGATGCGCCTACATAGACCGATCAATTTTACATGCAAAGTATCCCACACACCAGATATGTGGATAGTTCATTCATTCACATTAGTATACACTCAATAAATGCGTCTTAAAACTGCATGGCCTCGCCACTTTTCTGACAATGTCGCCCTTAGTGTGTGTCAAGTATATAGACGTAACTATTGGCAATGTACACACGCTTATGGCCGACATAATTCGGGACGATTTTCACCCGCAATTAACGCTGGCAGCCCGTGCAGAGGGGCGGGTTTGAGGGACCGTCAAGCTCGCCGATGTTTCAGTCAGACACTTGGTACATACTGATTTTAGGAGCACATCTATCTGATAATGTGTTAAGGTGGGTTTTCTCCAGAATAGAGTTTGTTAGATTTCAGAATGCCAACGAATGGAAGTCAATTGCCATGCTTTTTCGTCTAGCCTATAACGTAAATGTTTGTTCGATCTCACGGTTTTTCATTGTTTGCAGCATTATTCAGACTTTCGCTTCCTATAAAGGCTGTGGAAGGTTCTACAGCAGTGACTAAATTTCACTTCTGTTAGTTTCCTATTAGCCCGATTCTGTTTACAGAGACATTAGTAATGGAACTGTTATGAAAACAATAACCCTGCCTAAGCAGAATGTCTGGCTATAAAAATTTGAGCTAGACAGCTGTATTTGTCATCAAGGAAAGCTTTTAGGAGAGAGAAAATGTACACGCTGCGCAAGATATATTATTAACTGCTGTTATCTCTGATGTAATTTACATATAAAGTGCTCTCAACCTGACAGGAATGGTACAATCAGCCCAAGGTTAGAAATTTTAAGGGTTAAAGTTTTTTCTCAGTAACACAAATGAGATCAGAGAAAGAAAAGTCAAACTCCATCTGCTGATAAGATTCATCTGAGGACACTGCTAGGAGCAGAGAGAAGTGTTTGGAAAGCTCGATTAGCTTGTGTAAACAGCAGGACATAAGAACTGCTCTAGCTCTGGATGAAGCAAATTCAGAACACAATGTAATTGGTAATAAGTAATAAGGAACTCGATCAGCTCACCCTTCCCTTACCTCCTTATACTACTTCCGATGAGAGTTCCTCTCCTGGCATTCATCTCACCACGCCTGGATCAAACACAGCTTTAGCAGTGCATGTAATAAGTTTCCAATATAGAATAGCAATCCAGCGTGAATGTGACAAAAAAGCAGTAATTTTTATTGAGAAGTATGCCATAAGCAAACGCAAAAAGTGCAGGTAAACTGAAAATAAGCTTGCGCATTTCGTACAGCTAATCTATCACTTTCTCGCATGGCAATTAAAAAACTTTGAGAACCAATCACTGTCTGATCTATTCCCCACGTTATTTGTTTCCAATACAAACGGACATACTGAATAATGCCCAATACATACCATATACCATATCAATTTGTGTTCTAATTCTAAAAGGGGTTGTGTCACTACAAGATTGCATTTTATGTTAAAGATATTGAAAAAAAACAAGTCACTTTGCATATATGTCATTTAACAGAGGTCCTACCTATTCTGAGATATCCCCTCATATATGGGCAGCATCAGCCCCACAGTGTCGACATGTAGCTACAGACCTGTTCAATCTCTCATGGTAGGCTGCCAGCACTAGTTGCCTATTGCTAACCGACCTGGCTTCTACTGCAGCCTAGTAGAAGCCAGTAAACACGTCTCTGAATTCAAATGAAACCAAGAAAACAAGAACTGAGATAAGATGAATCAAGGTAGTTTAGACAACCCCTTAACGTTAAATTTATACTGTTTTGCTAATACTGTTTTACATTAAGGTCATGTGATGGTTGAGAATACCAAAGGCTTCCTGTCCCTTTAGGGTGACTTTCACTCAGTGCAGTTTTGGTGCCAGATTTAACTGCGACACCGCTCCAAAATTTAACGCCCTATTACTCAGCAGGCTTCTTTCAGTTTATCTAAACAGTTGGAAAGTGATTGTTAAATTAGTGTGTGTGGTGGTAATCCACAAGAACTTCAAACACAGTTCATTGAATTACTTAATTAAAACACTTTCTGAACAATTTAGACAACTGAAATTAGCTGCTGTAATAAAGGGCAGTTTTATTGGAGCGCAGTTAAAACAGCACAAAGCTGTCGCTGTGTGAAAGCCCTTATTACACCTTTAACCAATCTCCTCCGTGTTCGGACATTTGACCCCTTTTGAATACCATAAAAAACAAATCAGTCTTAGGGAGCCCAAGATGCTCCCTCTACAAAAGTGCTTTTTATTATGCCCCGTAATGTGTTCAGCAATATGACACTTCACCTTTCTGACTGTACTCCCAGATAAATGTTTATTACATTGTTTTCATAAAATACATGATATGGTGTCACAATTTCATAAACATTTTATGTGATCGTTTTTAGTTTCCCTCCTTATTTGACAATTCTTATTTTTATTAGTATGTTGACAACCCTTGCGTCTTGCTCCTCCACATCGGAAAAAACCTCGTGAGAGAAACCAAATATTAGGGATTCTTTTGCGAGTTTTAAATGTTCTGGAGGACACGTAATTCCCCTATTGTTCTACCTTGTCTCGGGAACACAGGGACCGCTTCTTCCACTAAACTGCAGTATAGGATTTTGCTTTAAAAATGACAGGTTTTTATAAAAAGATATTTTTTTATTTTTCCAAAATCCTCACTAATATTTAACCGTAGTTGAAAAACCTAACAATTTTTAGTCGTCTAACCGAGGGGCCCCAACTGAGACTAAAACCGCATTTATATTTACTATTCAAACAACTAGAAACTACACCCAGTTGCTCAATAAGGCTAGGCCTATATCGTACTGGCCTCCTACCATATCTAATCACTCTCCAAATGCCATGCATAACAAAATACGCCAAACCGAGAGTCTAATGATCAAAAATGTACAAAAATCTTTATTTAATCAAACATTAAAAAATATGAGGTAACACAGAAAATCATCCAAGTGGTAATATAGGTGATGCCAAAAGATCTCAGGTTTTCCCACCTACTCAAATTGTAATTTTTAGGCATGTAACCATTAAAGACATATAAACAGGTAATTCAAGAAATTAATGTCTATTGCTTTCCCTACCAAAAGTCATTTAAATGATACTCCAATTATAAACAGACAATTAGAGCTCCATAATGGAAAGCAGCATGTAAAAGCATCAACCAAAATTGATCACCCACTGAGGAAGCGATCTAAACCGAAACGTGCGTTTGGGGTTTATAGGTGGATACCTCCAGCAACCACCCCATGGTTAAGTATTATGATAACTTTTTGGTTATGCTTTTCACATGGCGTTTCCATTATGGAGCTCTAAGATGTCTGTTTATAATTGGGATGTTATCCATTTAAATGACAATTGGTAGGCGCAATGAGGGGGGAGACAAAATTATTGGCAACCTGTTTATATGTAATGATACATGCCTAAAATTAAACTTTGAGTAGGGTTGCAACCAGATCTTTTGGATCACCTATATTACCACTTGGTGATTTTTCTGTGTACCTCATATTTTAAATAATATTTTTAACTGTTTTGAATAACTAAATAAAGATTTTGTACATTTTGATCATAGACTCTCGGTTTGGCGTATTTTGTTATCATTTAATTTAGCTGAACCGTGTTTAAAAGATTAGAATAATTCATTTGTTGATATGCTCCAAGACTTATAGCCTGAAAACGGTCTTGGTCTGAACTCACTGTAACCCATAATAACCAATCAGAGCACCCCTCACATTTCAAATAGGTGCCTGAAAACAATTGGGGGCTCTCTGTTGCTATAGGGCAACAGAGTAAGTTTTTAGACCGAGACCGTTTTTCATGCATGTGGCCCTGTAGACAATAATAAGGTATGAAAACACCAAACTACAGGAATTAGAACCCGAAATTAGGATGTTTAAAAGAAAAGGAGGAAACATATAAAATGAAAACAACTTTGAGATGCATAATAATCATTTAAAAGTAAAAATAAAAAAAGGTGGAAAGTTTAATCATGGAAAATAAAAAGTATACTAGGATATGGAGGACTATCCAAAAAAATACATATACCTGGCAAATAGAGAGACGTAAAGAATCTACCAAGTCTATACTTACGAAGAAAATCTTCGTAACCTTCAAAAACAGAGTACGTATTTCCGACTGTGATGCTACGGACTACCTATAACAACAGATTTTTGATTTCTCTCTCACAAATAATTTTGATCTGACTCCACTATTTTAGATTGAAAAATTATTCCAAGTTATTAACGGTGAAAAGTTTGTTTGTTTTTTCTAGTATAGATTTATGGTAGAATAAAGAATTTGAGTAGTGAGAGAAATCGGTCATTTGTAAATCAATACACAGGCTTATGATTAATGAACACGTGACAAAAAAAATGTTGTAGGAAATGATTAAGATGAATGTACCTTGAATATGGTGATGGAACCAGTATCCAACATGACACAGACCCAACCCCATTTTTACCCGTCGAAATCTAAGGATTGGCCCTTGACATGTTTCAAAACGGGATGGAAAAACCTTGTTTATGATGCTGGTCGCAATTACGCCATGTGAACAAACCCTATAGTACAGAGGCTGCAATACCAGATATCCTGAGTGGGTTCTTTTGTTTTTTTTTTTCTCCTCCTCTTGCCCTGTCAAACTGGGTAGACATGGGTGTGGTGTCCAGCATTCTCTTATCACAAGTGTCTCTATTATTGACCACTCTCTTCTGCTCTAGCAGTGGTCCTGGGGTGTTGACAACATTCCCTGTGTCCTTATTCAGCAGGACAAGCTTCGTTCTAAGATCCTGATCTTATCATTCTACTGAAAAAAAGAAACTTAACCCCTGGGGTATGGTCACACGCAATTTTCAGATCCGTTTTTTGGTCCCTAAAAAACGCATCTAACAATGTTGCATTGTGATTTACATTAGTTGATGAAAAACATCGCCTCTCCGTTCCGACAAGTGATCCGCCGATGCATGTCTACGTCCTTTTCGATGCTTTATTCAGATCCGTTAAAGAATTGTCATGATCAACTCTACTTGCGTTTACGCAAGAAAAATCCCCATAGGGAACAATGGGATGAAAAACGGATCCAAAAACGCAACACACTTTCTGGGTACGTGGTTTGTTACGTTTTGGATGGGTTGGTTTTCCGCATCCGAAAAACACATTGGATTAAAATTTGATTGCTGATTTGAAAGAATACGCACTGAAAAAACGGATCCGAAAAAGTAAGCCCAAAAGCGCATGAAAAACGTATCCAAAAAAGCATTGTGCAGATCCAAAAACTGATCCAACACGCAAAAGAAACCTTGTAATATCCTGCAGGTCGCAGATAAGCATTTTTTTTTTGCCAGCATGTAAGTTTTTCTCTTTACTAGAACTTCCCCTCCATGACAATTACAGCGTCTGCTAGTCACGTTTTATAGTACCATACATCCTGCTTGACAATTTGTCATTGTTTTGCCCATCCCTCTAAACACCAATATTCCTGTAACAGACACAGGTAAAATAAAAGGTAGGGCAGAACTGAAATGTCAGTCAGTGCTGTAGAGCTGCCCACCGCCTGCATAGGAATTGTGGATCCTAATAAGAAGAGCAGGAAAACCACTTTAAATTTTTAACAATGATGTGAATGAAAGTCAACGGCTCCTTCTGCGATAACTGCTCTTAAAGAGAACCTGTCCACATATTTATGGCCTCCCTTGTCTGAGGGCCAGAAACAAGGCAGTGTCAGACATGCTGATTCCTGCGCTGTCCCTAAGTGCTCGTTCACACAGCTGATTAGGGCACTGGATTTCAGCCGTGTTGCTCTCCGAATTTGCGCTGCTATACGGCTGAAATTCCGTCCCAGTGATTACATTAATACCCATCAGTTCTCGTAGGAACTAAGGATTCAGTCCTCTTCTCCCGCTCGGCGGAGAAATGTGGGAACGTGTCCAATTATTTACGGCGATGTACGCGCCGTGAATAATGGAAATGTCTATGGGGCCGGCGCGCCGCCGGCCCCCCGCTGCACGGCAGTCGGCGTAATTGCGGGCGAATCCATCCACAAATTCGCCGTCCATAAGCCTTGTGTAACTGGCCCCTATTCTGTAAGAATCTGTAGTATTCAGAGTATTAGTGTTCAAATCTGCAGTTTCAGCAAGAAAGAGTCAGTCATATTATTAAAACCGCCCCCTGAGACTAGCCCGCCCACCTCAACTTATCAACCTGTTACCTTAAATAGGTAGAAACATGTAAATAACTACCAAGTGGGGCCGTGGTTAGCCTTTGTGGTGGGGCTAACACCAGCTCATGAATAAGATTTTGAGGGGTAAATGCTCTCAAACTACAGCAATCTTACAGAATAATGGGAACAAGCTGAAACAGCAGGTCTGACACAAGCTTGTTGCTGTCTCCAGCAAAGGAGCATAATCAACAGTCATGGAAAGGTTTTGAGAAATGAATACAAATGTTTACATTATTACAAGTCTATTGCTCATGTTTTTATAATGGCAATTGCATATAACTCCAGAATGTTATACAGAGTGATCAGCATTAACACAATTAATTGCAAAAGTCAATAGTTTGCCTAGAAATGAACTTTTTCCCCCAAAACAAATTTCCACTGTCATTGCAGGCCTGCCATAAATAGGACCAGCTAACATCGTTTCAGTGATTGCTCCCATTAACACAGGTGTGGGTGTTGATGAGGACAGGGCTGGAGATCAATCTGTCATGATTAAGTAAGAAATCAACACCACTTTAAAAGGAGGCTGGTGCTTTGAGGCATTGTTTCTCCTTCTGTTAACCATGGTTATCTCTAAAGAAACACGTTCATCATCATTGCACTGCACAAGACTGGCCTAACAGGGAAAGTATCGCCCAGGCTAGAAAGACTGCACCTCAGTCAACAATCAATCGCATCAATCAAGGAATTCAAGGAGAGAGGTTCATTGTTGCCAAAAAGCTCCAGGCGCCAAGAAAACCAGCAAGCGCCAGGACCTGTCTCTTAAAAGTGTTTCAGCATCGAATCTGGGCTACCAGCAGTGCAGAGCTTGCTCAAAATGGCAAGCAGGCAGGTGTGAGTGCATCTGCACGCATTGTGGAGGCGGAGGACGCATTGAGCAAGGCCTGGTGTCAAGGAGGGCAGCCAAGAAGCCACCTTCTCTCCAGAAAAAAACATCAGGGACTGACTGAAAGTCCCATTTCTCAGATGGTAATCCCCCATTCCGAATGTTTTGGAACATCAGGAAAACACTTGTTCGGAGAAGACAAGGTGGGCGATACCACCAGTCTTGTCTCATGCCAACTGTAAGGCCTCGTTCACACGGCTTATTTCGCCACGACAAATCAGTCAGAAATAAGTAGCAGCCTATTTTCTATTGATTTCAATTAAAAAAAAAAAATGGGGGCGGCTCGTCCGTTCACACGATGTGTAATTTCCGTGCCGGTTACCCCCACGGATTGACGACGGCAATCCGGACGAAAACATTGTGCATGTCAATTATTTACGGACGGAATCACCGCCTACAAGAATGGAGATGGTGATTCCTCGGGAAATCAGTTACAAATACGTGCCACACTAGTGGCATTTATTTGCAACTGATTTCAACTGAATTTCAGAACTATTTACGATCGTTCAATCTTATGTATATACGTTCTGAATAAGCCGTGTTGAACGAGCCTAAAGCATCCAGAAACCAATTTATGATTGGGGTTGGCTTCTCAGCCAATGGGAAATCGGCTCTCTAACAGTCTTTCCTAAAAACACATCATGAATAAAGAATGGTACCAGAATGTCCTCCAAGAGCAACTTCTCCCAACCGTCCAAGAGCATGTTGGTGTTCAAACCAATGCGCTTATTCCCAGCATGATGGAGCACCTTGCCATAAAGCAAAGGTGATAACTAAATGGTCTCGGGAACAAAACATTAGATGATTTTGGGTCCATGGCCTGGAAACTCCCCCAGATCCTTTAATCCCATTGAGAACTTGCGGTCAATACAAGAAGACGGGTTGGACAAACAAAAACGCAAAAATTGTGACCAAAATGCAAGCATGCTTGTGCAAGAATGGACGCTATCAGTCAGATTTGGTCCAGAAGTTGATTGAGAGCATGCAGGGAGAATGCAGAGATCCTGAAGAAGGGTCAACACTGCAAAATATTTATTGCTGAATTAACTCATTCTACTTGTCAATAAAAAGCTTTTGTTAAATCATAATATGATTGTGCACTTGTATGTTCTGTATGTGATAAAAAACATCAGAAAAACAACAGAAAAACCAGAGGGCAACAGATCAGGGGAAAATATAAAATGTGACATCTCAAAACTTTTGGCCATGACTGTATGTGACAGGTTCCCTTTAACTCCAGAAGAGCAATAAAAACAAGAGCAAAAGTCCTATGTTTTGAAAGCTGTTTTCTAGCAGCCTGGTAAGCATTAGGCAGAAGGTTTCAGAATTATTGGGAGTTATGTAACATTTCCTAATAAAGGGCACCATCCCGATCGCAGATTCTGTTTCACATGAATTGTCTTTCTGAAAACGGCCTCATTTCACATTATCGTTGGTACACTAGATAAGAAGAAAGTACAAGTGAAAAGATGCCATTTCAGAGAAGAGTAGTTAAAGCCCCAAGATATCGCAAATGCATGTAATTGAGTTTATAAGCATGTAGTGTTCAAAATCAGCAGTCACTCTGCTCGCTTAATGTGTCTTTTCATTTGTCACACTGTGAAGTCTAGAGATATAAACATCACTATCCTTCTCAGACAGTCTTCCGTAGAATCTGGTTTTTTGAGATAACTGTCCAGGCTTTGCATACTGATCGATCAATGTGAGACACTTGATGTAGAAGTCACCCTATGAAGTGGAAATGATGGCTTTATAATGAGCTTCTCATTTTTTTCTTAATTAAACATTCTGTTCTTTCTTTTCACACTAAACAGATGCATACACTTTTATTCTACAAATGCTATACAGTATATTGGTATTAATGATTGCTGCAATCACAGCTAAACAGATGCTAATACAATATGAGTCATTTCGTTAGCGTATAGGAAGTCTACAGTAGGAAGTGCTACTATATTTGACTTTGTTGATTTAGGGGCCCATTACAAGACTACCTTGCTGTTTTTTTCTTTTTTTTTTTTTTTTCCAAAAACGTACTTGACTTTTTTTTTTTTTAAATGTGCGAGTCCATGAGAATCATGCAAACACAAAGCTCTAAATTTGCATACTTTTTTTTGTATTGGATGTTGGAAAAAAAAAAACCCTTTAAACAAATTCTTCATTAACAACAGAAGTTTAGGAAAACATGTTTTCTCTGTCAAATGAACACACATAGATACATATATGTTTTTGGGTATGTTTACATGGCGTATTGGGGCGCATACTGTACGCACTACAAAATGCCATGTGTTTTAGAAGTACGTGTTGTCCAGCGCGCACTTCTAAAGCACGGAAGGGCTGCCCCCCGGCTCACCCCATTCACTTTCATTAACAGCAGCGCGTAAGCGCCACGAAGAAGTGATATGTTACTTCTCTCCCCCGGGGTACAATACAATCATATTGTACGCCAGGGGAGATGAGATGTAATTCATAGTTCTCTATGAGAGCTATGAATTACCATAATTGCGGCACGCATGTTGGGCGTATTAAAGCACAAATATGCAGCGAAGTGCGTGCCGCAATTACACCGTGTGAACATGCCCTTAGTTATATATTGAAAAAAGGAGACTTTGTAGGCAAAATTTGTATACGTCTTTTGGTATGAAAAAGCATATCCATTTAACATATGTTTTAAACTTAGGTTAAAAATGTGATGTGAATGAGGCCTAAAACGTATCATCCCATCTAAAAATTTAGGCTGCTTTGACTTATTCTTTAGGTATCTTATTGACATCACATTTTTGATCTCTGTTGAAATTAGGAGGTAAATGGATACATTTTTAAGGTTAAACCGTATAATAAATTTGCATATGTCTCCATTTTTTTTTTTTTTAACGTGTATGTTATACGTATGAGTATACGTTTGCATCTTTCTGTCGGTTTTTGACAGAAAAACATAACTTTTTCTAACCTTTTGTGAATAATTTATTAGTTTTTTTTTAATATCTAAAAATGTATCCGTTTAACAAACGTCAATTTAGAGCTTTACGTTTGCATATGTTTCCCATTTGTCTCTCATGTTAAAAAGTAAGTATGTAGATTGGTGTACTTTTTTGTCTACGCTTTTTCCTCCTTTGCGAAAAAAGTATACAGATGTAAACCAGGCAAATATAGTATACACTTCTGAACTCTGTTTTTCCCATTAAAATTTTTAGATCCACCGTGCTATACCTTCTTAGATATTTAAACGTATACGCTTGGCAGATGGCCAAACCATGGTGTGAATGGGGTCTAATTGAATAAAATTCATTGACCTATCCCTCTCAGTCTTCAGAGGACACAATGAAGCCCATGCTGTTGTGGAACTTTGTGGAATACTTTGTGGCCTAGGTGTGCACAATGTTTTGCTATATTAATATTGTTATATTTTTTCCCTTTTCTCCTCCCTTCACTATCCAGGTGGTAGCTAATGCTGTGGCTGCCCTGTCTGAAATCAGTGAGTCCCATCCTAATAGTAACCTGCTTGACCTGAATCCACAAAACATCAACAAACTGTTGACTGCGCTGAACGAATGCACAGAATGGGGCCAAATCTTCATTTTGGACTGTCTATCTAACTACAATCCTAAGGATGAGAGGGAGGCACAAAGGTGAGCAGAACATTGGAATAAACTCTCTTACCTTGCATGGCTCTTGTCCTCAAGTGTTCTTGTGTTGAACCAGTTCTTCTTTTATTCAGCATCTGTGAACGTGTCACTCCACGCCTGTCTCATGCTAACTCCGCAGTCGTTCTGTCTGCTGTCAAAGTCTTGATGAAGTTCCTAGAACTGTTACCTAAAGACTCTGATTACTATACCATGCTTCTGAAGAAGTTGGCACCTCCTTTGGTTACCCTGCTGTCCGGAGAACCTGAAGTCCAGTATGTGGCTTTAAGAAATATCAACCTTATTGTCCAAAAAAGGTATGTAACATAATAGGTGAAGGATAATGCCAGATTTCGAGTTATTGTTTCCCTGTTGACTGTTGTGGCTTCCTCCAATTATATAGTGGCAACTATGGAATGACTTATTTTTTATGAACCTGGTCGGTTTTAATTGGTGGCTAGCTAGGTCTTGTTGGAAAATATCTGAACCATCTAATCTCATATGTTGCCTGATTTGCTTTTTATATTAAAAATGTCCTGCAAAATGATTTATCAGCAGACAGGCTTAGTCCTGAAAAGCTTACACGTGTCCATAATGACCATGCTATAATTTTTCAAAATCTGTACGTTTGTGATTTTACATTATTCACACAGCCGCACATAAGTTACATAATATAAGTTAAAATCTTTTCATATGGCATATCCTAATGAACACTAGAAGGGGCCTTCCACAATTGTCACCCGAGTCACAGCCTCTCAGGATTGGTTGGAGGAGCTCATTCCGACAAAATATGAAAGAAGATTATCGATTGCTAATGTTCTATGCCAGGAAATCAGTTTTGTTGAAATAGAAATCTCCAAAGTGTCCCCCTATTTTTCATTGGTTTAATCTAGTTAATAAAGACCTAGGTATGCATAAACTCCCCTTAGCAGCCATCGGTACGCGGTATCACTTTGGCATGATTTAGGACCGGTGGCTGAATTTGCAAGCGTGTGCGGTAGATGGGCTATAACACAACATTGTTCAACCTTTTGTAAAGGTCCATAAAAGTACATGCAATAATCACTTACTGGCTACTTTATGTGCCTGTCACCCTTTAAAGGAGTTTTGTCACAAAGTAAAATTGACGTGGGAAACTTGCAAACTAAATAATAAACATTTTCACCATTCATCATTATTAAAAATCCTGCACAATTTTTGTTTTAGCTGCTACTTTAGTGATCCATTGTTTACAGCTTGTCTCCAGGGGATACGACGAGGGCTGAGAGCTCCTCAGTCCTGGTTAGACATGCTCAGACATCACTTCTCCTCTCAGGCAGCTACTGAGTGTTCAAACCTCAGGTGCTGTCATTCTACTCCCGTCCTCTCTACTCCTTAGTAATGAGTCAAACAGTGCAAATAAATAAAAAAAGAAACCTTAATCAGGTCTGTGCATTGATAGAGAAAAAAAAAATCCACAGGTTTGGTTCCTGCAGGGATTTGAACCTAGGACCCTTGTACCTGGAGGCAAAAACTTTACCTCTGAACTACTCACAGCTTTATACATAAACAGACTTTTCTTTGACTTGAAAGAGGCATGGTGATGTCATCCTGCAGGGTCACATGATATGCAATTCAAACAAAGCACACACTCCCCCCTTCTGAGCACACAGAGCTGAAGAACTGGATGCAGGAGGTATGAAATGAGATTGTGGCAAAATCCCTTTAACATAAGGAGAGGCTTTGGAGACTGTATGGTGCACATACCAATCACAAGCTGATTGGTAACACCCAGGTGTGAATTTATTCCTAGATTTCAGGGCGCAAAAGAGGAACTTCATAATGCACAGTTGTAAGAAAATATGCCCTAGAATTGTATTTTGTGTAGTTACGAAAACAAGCATGTCAGGGGAGCTGACGAGTTCTCTTCAATGGCCATGGACTGGCGTTACAAAAGAACTGATTTTTGTTTTTGTCTGTTTGTGCCATCCGTCGGGATACCGTGAAAAATGTATCCTGACAGATACTGCAGCAGGTCTGTTGCAGAGTTATCGAGAGTAATAGGGTAAATATAGTCCAAAGTCGACTACTTTTGCTCTGTTTACTGAACATATATGATTTCTGCATCGGACACAAAAGTGTGTTAGACCTCAAATGGGGCTGAAAAAAATGTGCAGTCTAATGTTCAGAAGTGGGAGTTTTGCAAGTACTTTAGTGAATTAAGTTTTACAATAAAAGGTTAATGATCACTTTTGTGCCTTTACACCAGACCGGAGATCCTAAAGCAAGAAATTAAGGTGTTTTTTTGTCAA
>JAODAL010071643.1:0-15441 GCA_025379985.1 Phyllomedusa bahiana
GTGAAGACTGTAATCAGGTCTTTCTGCTTACTCTGCAGGGGAGAAAGAGCTATGTGTACCACTTGTGTATATCCGTACTGTACATGGAGCAAATGGTGCTAGGAACTTGACAAAAAAAATGACTTTTGATATGTGAAAGGAATGTGAACTGAACCTAACTTCAAACTCTGCAGCAGATAAAAGACATTTCTTACTGCAGAAGGAGGCAGAGGTTTTTGGAGGAAGGGTTTGCCGTTTATAAAGCTCCGCTTGTGAAAAGTTGTACACTGCTACATTAAGATGCACAAATGGAATTTATTTGGAAACTGAATATAATAAAAGAGTATTATGGTTAGTAAGGAATTCTGCACATGAAACTGCAATCTATGGAATTCTTCTAGCAGAGCTCTTTCAAGGGATTTTCCAGTGTTATGTAACTAATGCGTATTCCTTGTATAATGAAGACTTTGTAACTTTCTATACGTTCTACAGTATACTGCTTTTCTTTCTAATCTCAAGATTTCTGTTTGTTGTGGGTTTTTTTCTATCTGAAAACCTGTTTGTTTACATATTGAGTGGCGCTAGAAACCTATCCAGATCATGGAATTCTTTCAAAAATGTAGATCAGGATAGGATTTTTAACTATGTAAGAATGTTTCCATTCATTGATAGCAAGGAAATATTTGCAGACTGCTGGGGAGTTGAATCACAAATTAAATTAGACATGTTCAGAACGTTTGCAGCGAGTACTCTTTATTTACATAAAACAGTAAATTTCATCAATCAGTTTTGCTAGTGGGATTACATAGATTGCAGATACAGATACCGCATTCTTTTCTTACCATTTAGGTCACCTCTCGTCTTCTTAAACATTTTCATGCAATTCAATTTTAGTCAGAAATCACCTTTTAAGGCTCGGCAAAAATATACCATGTAATACATGGCAGAAATTTGAGAGACAAACCTTAGATTTTTGCCATGAATTTCTCTTTTTTTTGTCATATGGATTTTAACACATTTAAGATTAGCCCCAATCAATGGCTACTGTTATGTGAATGCATGTGGAAAACATGTAAATTATTGACAGGAGCATACATTTTTCATGTAATGTAGTTTTGGAGTCTATGGGCGACACATATGTATGGGTCTGCGCCAGTAGTCTGGCATTCTTTCAGCCCCAAAATTGGCGTAGACCTGTTCTCTAGATTTATATCAGGCTCACTCCAAAATTAGGCACATTATCGGCCGCCCGTGGTACTTTGTAATACGCCTGAGATCGGGGGGGCGTGCTGGAGGCGTGTCACACTGCAACTGTATAATTCTACACATTTACAACTTTAGTACGGCAAAACCAGGCGCATTGCTGCTGGAACAGTTAGATCACTTTAAAAGTTGTTTACCTGTACCAGAACTGTCACTTTGTAGCTAGAGAGCGCTAAATCTAGGACCGGCAGTAGAACAGGTCCATAGATTCAGGCGCTTTCCACACTACTAATGCGCACAAAAAAATGGCATCTGGACGTCAAAATACATACATGTCGACCTTATTGTGGTGCGCAAAATGCATATTTTCTGTAACAAAATGCACATTAACCCCTTAACGACCTTAATTTTTCCCATTTTTCCAGGTCGTTTGGGGGTTTCACGCACCGGACTAGGGTACGCCCCTGGGGATCGCGCGAACCCCAAAGCAAGTTGGCGATCGCGCGGGGTGTCAGCTGTAAACAGCTGACATCCCGCAGCGTCGGCCCCGCCCCCGGGATCCTCCGGGGGGGGGGGGCGGTTAACCCCTTTAAATTTTATCGCGACAATGGTCCAATAACTAAGAAGACGCGGGAGATCGCTCCTCCTGGTCTCTGTGGGCGGCAGCACGCACGGATGGGGTGATCCGTCACTCCTCCTCTGACAACAGCACGAAGGCAGAAATGCCTTCCGGTTGTCTGGATCACATCCCCCGGCCCTGTGGGCAGGGCCCGGCACGTGGACGACAGTTTGTCATAGGAACCATCTAGCAACAAGCTATGCACTGATTCCTAATTGAATGAGAGATCTAAAGATCTCCATTCAAACCCCCAGGGGGAAAATAAAATAAAAATTTTAAAAATGAAAAAAAAAAAAAAAAAAAAAAAAAAAAAAAAAAAAAAAAAAATAAAAATCTACACCGCCCTTTTTTCCCCCTTTTCAAACCCCAATCGCCCCAAAAAAGATCAAAAAAAAAAAAGTACCCATATTTGGTACGCCGCTGCGTAACAAACCCGCCCTATAAACGTCATTTAATTAACCCTACGGGGAACACCGAAAAAAAAAAAAAAAAAACAATCACAGAATTAAGATTATTTTCCCCGCGCACAAAAAGGGGAATAAAAACGATCAAAAACTCCTAGAAACGCCAAAAATTGACCAATTAAAACGTCAGTTCACCCGCAAAAAAAGTCCTTTACAGCTCTGTATAGGGGAAAAAAAAAAAATGAAGCTCTCAAAGATAGCGATGCATAAATATTGTTTTACACCTAAAAACACTTTTCTTTTTTTTTTAAAAGTGCTTCAACAAAAAAAAACTACATAAATAGGGTTTCGCCATAATCGTAGAAAACCCAAAAAATAAAGCAAAATTTTCACGGATACTCACGGTGAGCCCTGTTAAAAAAAAAAAAAAAAAAACCACTAGGTTGCAGAATTTTTTCACCCGGCCTCCAAAAAATGGATTTAAAAGCGATCAAAAAGCCTTGTCCCCCCCAAAAAAGAACTAATAAAAACGCAACTCAACTTGCAAAAAACAAGTCCCCACACGCTCCAAGCCAAAAAATTAAAAAATTTGGCCTCAGACAAGGGGATGCAAAACTATTTTTTCCCGTTTTAAAAAAAGTTTTTTTGTATAAAAGCAAATAAAAAATTTTTAAAAATACAAATTGGGTTTTCGGGGTAATCGGGGAAATTGGGCCGGCTGAGTAAAAACTACCATATCATATATAACCCTACAGTGGGCCGCTATAAAAAAAACAAAATAAAAAAAAACCCCACCCAACTTTCTGTAATTTTTTTTTAAAAAAATCTTTAAACAAAAATACATCATAAGGGAACCCCATAAAATGGAAAACCCAATTAAAAAAATTTTTAACTCATCCCCAAAAAAACCCAAGCCCTTACCCCCGCTCCCGGCCCCCACAGGGGAAAAAATAAAAAAAGTCATTTTGGCCCTTGTCAAATTAAAGACTAAAAAATAAAAAATTTCAATTTTTTTAATAGCCCTATTTTCCTTTAAATTTTAAAAAAGGTTTTTAATAACACAAAAAAAAAAACTAAAAAAAATCCCATATCCCTTGGGGAAAAAATTGGGACCGACCCCCATAAGTAACAATTTTGTTTTACATTTATTTACACTTCCCCGGCGAAAGGGGTGAAAAAATTTAAAACCTTCCCAAAAAAAAAATTACAAACCCGTTTTTTTTTCCCAAAATTCCTTTTTTCCCCCCCTTTGCCCTTGCCCCCAAACCCAAAAAAAAAACAAACCATGGAACACCTTAGCAAACCCCAAAATTTCACAGTACACCCCCCAATTGGGAAACCCTGATGTGTGTTGAAAACCAAAAAAGGGGGGGGGAAAATTCTGGAAGGTTTTCGCCTGTTCTGCAAATTTTGGGGGGTTTTGGGAAATTTCGACATTGGGCCCCCCCAAAAACTTGCGTTCCAAAACCAAATTGCGCCCCTCCCCTTTTACGGGCCCCGGGTAAAGCCCCCCAAACAGATTTTTTTTCACCCACATGTAGGGTAAATTTCCCAACTTGGGGAAGGGAAAATTGGTTAAAAAAAGTTTTTAAGGGTTCTTTTTTTTCCAATTCCTTGTTTTATATGAAACAAATTTTTTAAACTAAAAAATTTCAGATTTTTTGAAAAAAAAAAAAAATTTTAAATTTTTACAGCCTTATGCAAAAAAAAAAAAGTTGTGAAAAACACCTGTGGGGTCGATATACTCACAAAACACCTGCATATATACCTTTAAGGGGTGTAATTTTTCCCCAATATGTTTTCTTTTTAAAGGGGGGTTTTTAAAGTTTTAGCACCTTAGGGTTTCCCCAAAAACCAAATGGCGCCTAAATAAAATCGTAAATTTAAAAAAGACCCCAGAGTCCAGTAGGTGCTCCTCCTATTCTGGGGGGTTACGGGGGAGCCCAAAAAAATTTGGGACTAAAGGGCCCCCAAAAATGGGAAAAAACTCTCCCCCAAAAAAACGGGGAAAAACCTTGGGGGGAAATTTAAAAATTAAAAAAAGCATTTACCCCAAGGTTTACATTTTTTCCCATTTCCAGGTGAATTTTAATTTTAAAAAATAAAATTTTAAAAGTCCAAAAAAAAAGTGAAATTTTTAAATTCACCTCCACCTTTTTCTTTAAAATTTCCCGGAAAATTTTCTGAAGGGGTTATCCAAAATTTTCCCAAATAGTGGTCTGGGAAATACTTTAAAGGGGTCTTTTTTTTTCTCCCGAGGGATTTTAGGGGGTAATCCTTTTTCCTGCGGGCCCCCTAAATCCACGGGGCGCCCCCGAGAGGGCCCCAAAAAAAATTGGGATAATTGGGAAATTTTCCCCTTTAAAAAAGTGAAAAATTTCTAAATAAAAAATTTTCCAAACCCTCTAAAAAGTCCGTTAAAAAAAAAAAAAAGAAAAATTTAAAAAATGATGCCCAAAAAACCCAAAGTGGAAAAATTTTTGGGAGATGGGAAGTTAAAAAAAACTTTTTTGGTGGTGGGAAAATTTTTTTCCCCACAAAATTTTTCAACCCAAAAAACCCCCAAAAAAATTTTTTCCCAAATTTTCAAAGAAAATTTTTTAAATTTTTTACAAACAAAAAAAAGGAAATTGTTTTTGGACAAAAAATTTCTTACTAACTTTTAAAACCAAAGGGGTTTCAAAGATAAAATAAAAATCTTGAAAACCAAAATGGGGATAGGAAAAAAGGTCAAAAAATTTATTCTCACCATAAATTGACACATGTCAGATTTTTAAAAATAGGGCTGTGTCAAAGGGAAAAATCAAAACAAAGGGTGGGGCCTTTAGGGTTAAAAAAAAGCCATGGAAAAAATCCCGCTTCAAATTTTTCTTGGCTTTTTTATTTTGAAGGGAACAATTTTCTAATCCAGAAGGATGTTATTGCATTGTTCTCCAATTTCTCACAATTTGACCAAAAATTTCCCTTCCCTTTTAAAAAAAATTGCCCCTTTATACCATTACCTATGTCCCGATTTTAACCAAAATTTTCTGCAATGCATCCCATTCTGGGCCCTTTAAAAAAAAAAACCTATTAAACATAATTTTATTTTCAAGATCAAATTGGGACAAATTTAAATGTTAAAAAACTAGGGAAAATAAGAGGAGAAAAGGAAAAAAAGATGCAGCCTTAGCTTTTTTGCCCGTTTTCAATAAATCGGGCAAGGGGTTAAAGGAGGCATCAAAAAGTTAGGGCACTGATTGGTTTTTAGAATTTTAAAGCATCAACACCAGAGGGGCTTGCCCCCAAACAAGCCCTTAAAAATAACCTTTTCCCAAAACTTTTTTGGGGTCCCCAGGCTGGCCCCCCCATTAAGGCCCAAAAAGGGTTCCCAAAAAATTTTTTAAAAAAATTTGGGGCCCAAAGGGGTGCCCCCAGGGTTTTAAAAAAAAGCCCCCTTTATTTTCTGCTTGTATTTTATGACAAAGGGGACCCCCAAAAAAATTTTCCCCTTTATTTGAAAACCCCCCACAATGAATTTTAAAAAATCCCTTTTGGGAGAAAATTTGAGGTGGGAAATTTCAAGCCTGGGCCAAAACCCCCTTTACTTTAAAAAAAAAATTTTAAATTTAAACTTTTTATGGGGGGGGATAAAAAAGGTGGAGAATTACTGATGTCCTTGACTTTAAACAGCTGACTAGCAAATAGGGTGATTTTTTTCCTTTCCATAAAAAAACAACCCCAAAATTTTTTTTCCCCTTTGTAGCAATGGGGTATGCTTTAACCTGGGGAATACTGGGTTGTTTTGGGCTGATTGGTTGTTTTAAAACTCAGATAGATTCACACAACACAAAATAATTTTCCAAATTTTTTTTAAGGGTAAGGGTTTTGAAATAACCCAAATATCAACTAATGGGGTTTTTTTTTTGAACGACAACTAAATAAAAAGTTCTTTTCTCCCATTTTTTTGGACACGGTCCTTTTTAAAGGGCAAAACCCTTTTGGAAAAAAAGTCCTTTCCTTCCTATATAGTTTCCCTTTTTTGGGTGCTGGGAGCTTCTTTCATTCCTGGGGTCCCTTTTTTAACCCCCCTTCTCTCACTGTAAATCTCTCTAAACCATTCTTCCAAAGTCCCCCTTAAAAGTTTAAGAAAAATTTAAACCCCTCGGGCCTTTTAAGGGATGTTCACATTTTAACCTGAGATTTGGGGAAGACCAATTTAAAAGAAAAAACCTGTTTTTCCTAGGTTATTTCCACTCTTTTTTGGGGCCACACAAGCTAGTGGGCGACATGCTGTTTCCCCCCCAAATGGTCCCCTTATTCTGGGAAAATTGCGGGGAGTTTCAGAGCAATTTTGTACTCAAATCCCGGCCGTTTGCCCGACTGGTTTTTTGCCAGAGAGGATTTTAACCCTTTTTTTTCCCTGGAAAAGGTTTTAACCGCCCCCCCCCCAAACCCCTGGAACCTTTGGGCCCCCCCCATCATTTATTTTTCAGGTTTTTTTACCTAATTTAAAGTAAAAGGTTGAACCCCCAAACCATGAGGTTCTGGAAAAAGGGAAATTGGGGGGCCCCCCCCCCACCTTTCCCCTCCCAAATTAAATACTCTTTTATTTGAAAACCCCCCCCAACTGGCCAAATTGGAGCCATTAAATGCCTGAAAACCCAAAAGTGTCCTTACCAAGAAAAGGGACCAGCACTAAAAACAGCAAATTCTGACACCAAACCCTTTTGGGGCCCCCACAAAGGGGGGGCCTAATCAAAAGGGCAGGTTCCCTTTTTAACCCCGACCCTAGTCTGCCCTTTTAAACCCGTGGGTTTGGTTTTTCTGTGTCCTGGCCCCCATCTGTATTAGTAATTTCCTTGGTTTCTGTGTGGGAAATTTAAAAATTTCCCGGTTTTCCCCAAAATCTGTCCTGTTTTTTTGGTTTCCCCTTCGTCTCCAATCTTGGGGTTTCCCTTTCACCCTTTTGGCTTTTTTACCCCGTTCCCCTTTTTTTGGGGAATTTAATTTTGCTTTGGGCCCGCAGTTTTGGGTATTCTGTTAAATTTAAACCTTTTTAAAATTTCCCCCGGTTTAGTTTTCCCCCGGGCTGGGCCCCCCCACTTGCATTTTGTTTTTTCCCAAAAATCAAAATGCCGGGGGGGGCAAATTTCTGGCTCCACTCTAAAATTTTGTCATATTCTGAGTAAATGAATGAGATTCTGTCATTTGTATAACTAAAGCTTTTGTTAATTGATTTTTAAAATATTTTAGGGCCTTTTTTTTAAAAAGCAAAAACCCTTTTTGGGGAAAACCCAGGGTCAAGAATTTCCCTTTCCCAAATAAGCAACTATGTATATTCACATTATTTTATTTCGATTCTTAATAAAAATATAAACATTATAAAAATTAAATTTTTTATTAAAACACCATTAAAAAAATTAAAAAAATGGCTATTGACCAAAATTTATATCATCCCTCATAAAAAGTAAAAATTCTAAAGGGAAATGCTTATTCCCCAATTTAAAAATATCAAAGTTCATAAGTAATAAGTAAATATAAACCCCATATCATAAGGGGGCTTAAAAGACCGATAACAAACTAATTTAAAAAAATAGTACAAAAGGGCCCCACCTAGACATCACAGTGAAATAATAATAATGCATGCTCACACAAATAGAAATTCATATTAGTGTACAGGGATAATTTAAAAAACCCCAAAATAAGTCTCAAAATTTTCATAAAAGGGAAAATAAACAAAAAATAGGGAAGGGGAAAAAAATGCATAAAAGGGTTTTTTTCCTAAAAGTTCGGTTTATTGCCGGGAGAACCCCCCCCACCAAAATGGGGATTTCTAACAATGGTGGGAAACCCTGAACTGGTAAATTTTAAAAAGGCCAACTTTTTATATTTCTTAAATCAACTATTTGGGTTTTACCCCTTACTTTGGGTTTTTTCCCTTTCCGCAAAAAGAAAAGGGTTTTCGAGGTCTTGAAAACCCCTTTTGTTCAGAAAACAATCTAGGAAAAATTTTCATTGTTTGGTCCCAAAAAAATGTAAAAACAACTGCAAAGGAATCAAATTTCCTCCAAAGCCATTAAGTCTTGTGCGTCTCTGCTCTACGGAACCTTTTTTTAACTTGGGAAAAATAATTTTCAAAACCAGGTGTCAAAGCTGCAGCCTTTTGTCCTCTGCCGAAGAATCTCAGTGGGAAAATATCCGGAGAAAAGGTTTAAAAACACTTCCCCAAAAAAAAGGAAAAATCATAGCCCAAAATTTACTGTGAAAAGGGAATTGGGACTAGTGATATTTCCCGTTCTTAAAAAAACCCGGATCAGTTTTTTCTTTTTTTTTAGTTTAAATGCCAAGGGTCATTTTTAAGTACTTTCTGCATTTTTCCAAAGCATTGTAAATTAAATTTCATTTTTTCCCCAATTTTTGGTTTAACCCCCTTGTTGTTTTTATGGAGATGAGGGCCAAAATTAAATTGAGCTTTGTTCAAAGGCCAATTTTTTCGCCATCAAACCCAAAAGCCCTATAAAAGCAATTACCCCCTGGCAAGATGAGTTCAAAAGCCATTGTCCTTATCTCACTGTATTCTTCAACTGCTGGGAGAAAATACAACCTATGTTAATAAATAGTAATAATAAACTACTCACAAAAAGTTAAAAGATAAATTTTTTTTTGGGTTTAAAATTTTAAAATGAAAATAAATTTTTTTGAATTTTTTTTTAAATGAACCCAAAAAGAGAAACCCTCTCTTAATTTTTAGAAAAGCACATGTCCAACTGTTTATTGTTTTCAGTACTTTTTGCACAAAATTGCTGATCTCTAAAAAAGAAAAAAAAACAAAAAGATGTTTGAAAACCCGGAATCGCCCCAAAAAAATTTGGGGGGAAAAAAAATTTTAATTTGGGGAATTAAAAAATTTTTTCATCATGCTGTTTTACCCTATTTTCCCTCATGACCCCAAGACAACACCTTACAACTGATTTAACTGCGAGGCCCTTTAAGCAGGATGTTCTCAAGACAGAAGTGGCCCTGAGCAGAAGGGGTCCCCTAGACTGTCAAACGAAAGGTTGCAACAGAGAAAAACCCCAAAAACAAAAGGGGAAGAAACAAAAAAGGGAAAGAAAAAATGGACCGGGCCTTTTTGGGGGACATCACACACTGAAAGAAACCCCTTCAAATTGGAAAAAAAAAAGGGCCCCCCCAGGAACCCGGATGATGATTAAAAACACCCCCCAACTCCCCGGCATGTTTTAAAAGGGGTTTGTCTCCCCTATAAAGAAATTTCTTTTTTTATATTAAAAAAGAAACTCAAAAAACAAGTCACTTTGCCCAAAATTTCTTCCCCTTAAAAAGGTCCCACCTAATTTTGAATATCCCCGCTTGAATTAAGGGCCGCATCAAAAAACCCCCCCTATAACCTTTTTTCCCCAAAACCATTTTTCCTCCCCCTGATATCTGCCCACAGGTTTGCTATAAAACTAAAAAGACCCTGGGGTGTTCCCCCCGCCTTGTCCCCTGAAGAGGGCCCTATGGCCATTTAAAAATCCCCCTCAATTTAAAAATTAAAATTGAAAAAATAGCCCCTGAAAGGGAAAAATGAAACAATGGGAGTGAGACAACCCCCTTTAAGGGAGGGGAGAGGGAAACCCAAATGCACGTCCCGACCTTTTGTAACCTTTTATATTAGCCAGGGTCTGTTTTTTTTAGATGGCAAGGGAACCCCAAACCCCGGTTTAACCCCGAAAAACCCCCCCCTGAAAAGCATTAAAAACCGGCCCCCTCCAATTGGAAAATCTCCTACAAACGTTTTTGGGGGCCATCATTTCTGCTTAGAGTGAATCAACTTTAATCATCCAAAATGAAACCCGCAACCCCCCAAAAGGGCCAAATGGTCCCCTCCCCCTCCCAATAGATGGCCTTCCTTTCCATGCAAGCAAATGATTTGTGCCGGGTTGGGGGGGGTTCAGTCATTTTATTTGGGCCCGTTTTATCTATTTACCCCCAAAACCCCCACTTTAAAAATTAAAAAAGGGTTAACCAAATTTGGGCTGAACCCCGACACTTGGTTTTTCCTTTTTCACCCCCCCCCTTTAAAAGTGCCCTGGGGGGTTTGGTGTGGCATCCCCAATCATCCCCGGTTTTCCCGGGCTTTGTTTTTTCAATGAGCGGTTTTTAAGGTGTGAAAGTAGACAAAGGAAAAATTTTAAAATTTTTATCCCCCGAAATTTCAACCAAAGCCAAAAAATCCCAAAATTTTTCTGTTTTTTAATTTTAAACCCCTCTCAAATGTTAAAAAAAAAATATTCAAATTTTTTTTGGCATAAATTTTTATTAAAACTTTTTTTTAAATTTAAAAAAAATATTAAAAAATAACCTTTTTTTTATATATTTGCCAACATATTCCGCATAAACCTTTTAACAATATAGAGGGAATAAAGACGGGAAAAACCCAGACATTAATTATAAAAAAGCACTGAAAAAAGGGAAAACACGAGGAGGGGAGGGCCCTCCCTCGCACAAAAAGTTTTACCAAAATCTAATAGGGGTTAAGGGGTGAAAAAAAAGGGGTAAACAAGTGCTTGGTTTCAATGGACCGGGAAATTTTAAAATTAAAAAAAAGGGGTAGTATAAAAAAAATTTGTGGATGAGCCTGCCATCCAACCCAAACATCTATATACAAAAAAAGGGGCCCTGGGGGTCCCAAAAGGGGGCAAAAAGGGGGACGAACCCTGTGCCCAGAAATTTGGGGGGTTTGAAAATTTAGGGATTTTTTATAGGCTTGTCTATGAAGTTTTATTTTTTCCAAGGGGCGCATTTAAAACTGGGGAGGGTTGTGAGTTTGGGCCCAAACACATGGGGTAACATGTTCCAAGAACTGGGGGGCAATACGTGAAAAATCGGGAGAGGGGAAAAAGGGGAGGGTTCGGATGAGTGAGGTTGTAGTCTTAGTTCATACAGGGGCGGAGAGAGGGGTAGGGTGGCAGACAGAAAATAAGGAGGAAATGTAGGGGGGTTTGCGGGGCACTGTGGAAAGCCTTATGTGTGAGAGTGAGATTTATTTTGAAATTCGGGTACTGAATAGGCAGCCAGTGCAGAGACGACCCCAGGGAAAGGGGCACAGTATAGCGGCGGGAAAAAGAAAGCCCAACCCTGGCTGCCGGCTTTCCCGGCCCCAGATTGGAGGGGGGAGATTTTAACAGAGGGGAAAGGGACCAACAATTTGGGGGCGTTACAGTGGGTTGAGACGAAAAATTAATAAGAGCAACAATAAGATTTTTGGAGTTTTTTTCCCATGAAAAAATGGGCCCGGATTCGGGAGATGTTCTTGGGGTGCAGGTGAAAAGGAGGGGGCCCCAAAGGGGGATTTGGATTTTAGGGGGTGAAGGTCAATCAAGTCTATTAAAACCCCCAAAACAGGGGGCCTCTCCTAAAAGTTATGGGGGTTTCCACAAAACGGAGAAAAAATAGCGGGGTGGGGTGGGTTTAGTAAAATGGTGCGATACTAAAATTCCCATTTTTTAGTGGGGTTTTTTATTTTGGAGATAGAAGAGACATGAGGGTTTTCCAGAGACAGCGGACAAACAAAAAATTTGGGGGTTTTGTGGGCAGGGCAGGGGTTTGGTCTCGGGGGAAAGTGGTAAAAGTTGAGGTCATAAACGAGAGTTTGGTACTGGAAAACCCAAATCTACTGAATGGTTTGGCCAAGGGGGGGCCGTGTAATTTGAAAAAAAAGGAGAGGACCAAAAAAAGGGACCCCTGGGAAAACCCCAAAAGCAAGAGGAAAAAGGAGGAGGTAAACCAAAAAAATTAACACTGAAGGAGCGGTCAGAGGGGTTTAATGAAAGGAAAAACCAAGAGAGGCGGGTCCCTGGGATACCGTTTGGCGCGGGGAGCATGTTGAAAGGGAGGAGGGGGGTTTGTTTCCAAAAAAATTTTCAAATGTTTCCAGAGAGATCCCGAAGAAAGCAGCAATGAGTATTTTTACCCGGGCGATTTTGCTTTTCGGGAAAGATATTTAAAAAATTTTAGAAAGAAGCATTTTTTGGGAAATGAAAGGGGTGCGAAAACCGGGAAATTCAGGGGGTTTCTAAAAGAGATTTTAACAGAAAAGAATAGCGGATCAGGCGAGAGTAGCCCAAAGCTTTCCCAAAGGAGTTTTTAGATAAAGGGGAAAAGGTTTAAGACGGGTTTCCGGGTAGTTGGGGGCCCCCAGGGGGGGGTTCCAAAGGGGCCCTTTTTTAAAAAAGGGAGTTATAACAGCGTGTTTAAAGGAAGATGGGAATATCCCATTTGGAAAAGAGGGGGGTTGGAACAAATTTTTTTTGGAGTAAAAGGGTGAAAAAGGGGGACGCGGGGAAAAATTTTAAAAAAAACAAGGTGGGGGGGGAATGGGGGTCACTAAGCAAAAGGGGTTGGGGGGGGCCCCCAGACGGAGAACCCTTTTGGGGGAACCCCCTTTTCTTCTTTCGGGGATTCGGGTCAAGGGCTGAGAGCAGATTAAAAGGACGAGGTTTGGGGAAAAAGGGAACATTAGGGGGTTTGGTAAAATTTGGGGGGATTGTAAAGTGATGTTTTGCCGGGATGGCTATCAATTTTGTCTTTGAATTTGAGTTGGCCAGGTTTTCCCAACACAGAGGTCATTTTGACCGGGGCCTGAGTTTTTTGCCTGAAAAGGGAGGGGGAAGGTGTCAAACAGACGTTTTGGGTTTGTGTAATGTGGAGATAAAGGGAGGGTTGAAATTTTTTTGTTTGGCACAAGGGAAGGCAGTGGGGGTAGGTCCTGAGAATGAATTTGTAGTGGGAGAAAGGGGCTGCCAAGGGACTTTTACTTTCTCCACAAGGGGACCTCCACGCACCTAACACGTGGGAGATGGCGAATTTAGGCGTGTGCCAAGGGCGGGGCTGGGCCTCTGGTTTTGCGGTTTTGTGAGTGGTGCCAATAAAGTCCAGGGGGTTTGTGGGGGAGGTTTTCTTGTATTTTTTAAAAAGCCGGTCAGGACAGGAAAAGAAAGGGGGAGATTGGGGGCATTTAGGGGCTGTATGGGGTCTGTGACTCCCCGAGTGCTTTAGAGCGGGGGATTTCCGGGAAAGGGGCCCACGGGAAGGGGTGTTTCCCAAAAAGGCTGGGAAAATTTTTTGATATAAAAAGGGGATAAGGTTAATTGATCCGAGAGTTCATAAGGAGGGGTTGGTAAGAAATTTGAAATTGACAGGGGCCTAAGAAGACCAGATCAAGAGGGGTTTTTCCCCTTTCCCTTTTGAAATTGGGGGAGTCCCCGGAAAATGCGAGAGGCCCCAAAAGAAGAGGTTAGTGAAAGAAAATTGGGGAGGCCCGGGAAGGGGAAAAATAGGGTAGTCAATGGGGATGGGTTAAATCAACCCCTGAAAGAGGGTTTTTTCAGTCGAAGGAAAAAGGGGGGAAGCCAGGCACAAAATGATCCAAAACTTGGCGGGGTGGCCGGGGGGGGGTTTAACAAAAAAGCGACTCCTGATGGGAAAATGGCTTAAAGAGGCTGAGGGTGTGGACCTCAAAGGGGGGGAAAGTGAGTGGGGTTTCAGGGGGAATACCTGGTAGGGGCAATTGGAGCGAGAATTATTCCAACTCCTCCACCCCCCCGGGCCCCTGTCTTGGGGGGGTTGGGGGGAAGTGTAAAACCGCGGTTTTGTTAGGGCAGCAAGGGATTCGGGTGTCTGATTTTCCCGGAGCCGAAATTTCTGAGAGAGCTAGGAATTGAGGGAGTTTAAAAAGGGAAAAGTTTAAGGACAGCAGTGAGTTTTTTAAAAACAGACGGATTTGGGCGTTCCCCCAAAGCACAAAATAAAATGTGGAAAAAGGGAAAAAACGTACAACAAATAAAAAAAGCCAATTTTCAGGGTTTCTTTTGGGAAAAGAAGGGGGGATTTAAACATTTAAAAGGAAAAGGGGGACCGGGGTTTTGGGGGAAAATGTCCCCCCTGCGCAAGAAGCAGGAGAATAAAAGGGGGATTGCGAGATGTTCACTGATAAAATTTAGCCAAAGTTTTGGGTTTCAAACACCCTGCAAAGGAAGGTTTGGGGTTGGGAAAGGGAAGAAGTAATGCATTAAATGCGTGCATGGTTAAAAGGGAAAAGGAGAGAGGAGCTAATGTGGGTAGAGTTGGGTTTTGGAGGCATGGGCTTTGGGGGGTAGGAAAGGAGGGAAAAGGGGCGCAAATTAGATTTTCAAAAGTAAGGGATTGTGACTTTAAACTTTTATTTAAGAAAAAACCTAGGAAATTAAAAAAAGAATTACATTTTTTTCCCCCTTTTGCCCACTTTTTCCTAAATTTTGGGGTTTAAAATTCAAAGTCACTTCAAAAAAGCCGTCACTTAATCAATTTTGGCAGACCAAAAGGTCTTGCAGACCCCAAGCCCAATTTATGAATCTATTTTATTAGATCACCAAATTTCAAAAAAAGGGGACAGGGAAAAGGGGTTTGGGGGGATAAAAGATAGAGCATGGAAGTCTTAAAAGGCCAAATTTGGGGGTAGGCTTTTCTTAAACCCCAAAAACACATCCCTAATTTTAATTTTTAAACAGACTGGGGCTTTAAGGGAAAATACCAGAACACACAATATAGGAAAATGACATAACACAGTTAGGGGAAGTTTAATGGTGATTTGTAGTCACGCAGAATGGGCGTTTCCAATTTAAAAACCAAAATAACACATAGAAATTAGCTGAAAAGGGGGTATATTGAAAATACTGGACCCCCATGTATTTAAAACCCGTTTTTGGTCCAAAAACCCCCCTTTTTTTTGCCCAAAGTAAAAACCCATATCAAAAGAGGAAATTTTTTGACCAAAAAAGGTTCATAAAATGTGGCCCACCTCTGAAAGGCCAAACATATCAAAAAGGGGCACTATTTTGGGTGGACCTTTTTATAGAAAACACCCCCCACTAAAATTTTCCATGGGTTTGCCAAAAATTTTTTGACAATTAAATAAAAAACTTGTAACTTTAACTTTAAGGAAAAAAAAAAAACTATTTGGGGAAAAATTTCCCCCAAACTTTTCCAAGACATTCAAAATTAAATTCTATCCAAAAACCTCACCTCTGCAAATTTTTTTTATACAAACAATTTTTTAAATTTTGTACGTTCCCCAAAAAACCCCACCTTCTTCCTTTCTGGGCCCCCTTTTTAAAAAGTGCCATGCTGCTGCTTTCAAATAATATGGTCTTTCCCATGATGCCTCACCGGGCCCCCAAAAACTATACTAAAACTAACAAATTTAATGGGTTT
>JAODAL010071644.1:0-15440 GCA_025379985.1 Phyllomedusa bahiana
TTTATTAATTTACAATATACTGAAAATATAAAAACGCTTCCTCCTCCAGGGTTGTGAAATATGACTTAGTCTTGATGGGTTGTTATATTTGAATTGCTAATGAGCCTCGGCATTTGGTTCAGAAGTTCACTTTTTGAATTAATAATCCATAAAAGAATAGTTATCCCTAAATTAATACTCAAAAGCATTAGAAAGAGTACTTTATGGATTTGTCACGTGCAATAGACCTAAATTCCTAATATGTGCTGTTGCTGAAAGATAACGGTAACAAATGAATTGCCCATTGATGTCTGGCATAGAAAGGATAATTGTAGTAGCTACAATTTTCACTGAGCATGTTCTGTATACCATTACAAAGGGAGAGACATAAATTATCCACATAATGTTACACCTGCAGTTCTGTTACAGCTATATTTTTTAAAACAATAGTAATCTCCACAACACGAGCAGGTTAAATAGGTCTTAGAGAGGGATGGGACCGGAAGTCTGGGAAGATAGCAGCATAAGCCAAGAGCCTCACTACCTAACCTGGGGAGACAAAGCGCTAAACCTTGCACCTAAGAGGCAGAAGACGGCAGCACATGCAGCTAATGCTCCGGTCCATAACCTGATAGCCCGCAAATAAATTTCAGAGTATTTTTTGGGTGGCTCTGCAGCACGGGCCGGACCCAAAACATGGTGAGCGCCATCTTGGCTTACCACCAAAGCAGGGAGAGCAGTTAGCAGAGGAAAGCCCTGAGGAGAGGGCAGAGAACGCCGGTTTACAGCAAGTTGCTGCCGCAGACTGGAACACTCACTGCACCAAGACTGCACCAAGACTGAAGTGTCCACATGCAACCCTCCGGTCAGTAGATTATTCCCTTGGATGGGAGAACAGACTGTAAGCTGGAAGCCCTGTGCAGATGCGGGAAAGCCCCATACAGGCTGCATAAACCCCTTCTCTGCAGGCACAGAAACAAGCTCCTTCATATCCCTGCGACATTGCTCTAGCAGCGCATTAATAAGCATACAGGAGCAGGACCCACAGACACAGTATACTACAGGGATGATTGGAGTGCACCAGCACTGAAATAAATCCTCCTGTGATTGTCAGCAGCGCCAAAGCTGGCGGTCTTATTCTCCAAGTGGGGGAGCGGATTGTGAGCAGGGTTCCCTGCACAAGAATGGTATATCATTATACAGGTTCCACTGACCCTCGTCTACAGGGATGGACATCAACACCTCCACAGCCTTGAAACACTGGCCTGGAAGTACTTCAACAGGCATATCACATTCTCTATCATGCCTCCTAAGGACCAAGACAGAATAAAGCTAAAAAAGAATGCCTGGCACTCCAGGCCCAATTAGCCAAGCTTGGTCCATACCTGTGGAGGATGATCTGGATGAAGATCTAGAGACGGATAGTCAAATGATGGCCAAGAACTTATGGGGTCCCTCATCGGGGTCACAAGCTGGGGAGATGGGTTCCGAGCAAGGGATATCTTCTGAAGAAGTAGATTGAGATACCTATCTGAAACATATACCCACCAAAGAAGATTTTAAGCTCCTTCTTTCATAAGTAAAGGAAACCTGCAGCCCGGAGATAACATAGTTGCACCAGACTTGGACCAAGTTTCAGACAGAGTTGATTCACTGGAGAATGCCCCATATAAATATAGGATGGGCAAAATTTCAAAAAATTCGATTCCCCAAAACTTCGCCGTTTTTAGGGACAAAATTTTTTTTCAGTCCAAATTACTTCGGGATTTTTATCACTTTAAAAAACACTATTTTCCAGGCGCACAGAGCCTTTGTGGGGGTGCTGTAAAAATTTGTGCCGTCCCTTAAAAAAAGAAAGGGGGAGTTTGGGGTTTGGTCTTCATAAAATTTTTTTGGTGTTTTAGAATGAAAACGATGGGGCCCTGCCACCGCTCTTAAATCCTTCAAAAAAAATTCCCGGGGGCCTTTTAAGGGGGCCAAAACTGCCCAAAAAAAACTGAACCCGGGAATTTTAACCCCTAATAATGTCTTGGCAGCGACAGCTGGAGAAAAACAAGTGAGGGCTACGACCCTACCATATCGTCAAAGAACCCCAGTTTAAATTCCCGGGAACCACCAAGATCCCCGAAACGTAAGGGGACATCACAGCAGGGTCCCCCTGTGGGGGCCCACAGCACCCAAGTGTCTTCTACCGGCCATGTGTTGACCACCATTTGGGCCCAACATTTTCCCCCCAAAAGGCATTGACAACCCCAGCCAAGAGTCGGTGGGTTTGCCCACACAAACCCCCTATTTGGGCCCATGGCCCGATAGCGGTGGGGGGCTTCACCTGTCCCAACCTACCTCTGCCCCTTCGTTCCCCACCCAGGGGAAAACTTTGTACTGGGGGCCCCTTGCGCCACTTTTACAGGGGAGGCCCAAAAACATTTGGGGGGACAGTGGGCACCAAAGGGGTGGGGAAGACACCCGTGCTTCTTGCAAAAGGGGAGGGGAAAAATATTTGAAGGAGGTAGATTTTGCAATGGGGGTTTTTGGGTTGCAAGCGATCGGGTTTTTGTACAGCGACACCGTTGAGGAGGAGGGCCCGGTAAAGGGAAAGAAACTATGATTGTAGCCAAACGCACATGGGACCCGGAGGAAGCAGTCGAGGGGGGGACAAGTTATTCTGGGGCCCTATTTAAAAAAAGGCATAAAGTGCCCCCCAAACAAAAAAAATTCAGTCCACTCCATCCTTTCCTTGTGCCCCCTTTTGCCCCCTGGGTTTGGAATTTGGCGCCCTCCCGCCGGTTTCGCCTACCCTCGACACCCATTGCCCCCCCCCGGGGGAAACTTTTCCCAAATCTCTACTTTAATTTTTGGGAGACGGGAGGAAAAAGAAGGAAGTTTTGGGACACAGACCAATCGGGTTTTCATGGACAGTAGAGGGGTTAAATTGTCGGGGCCGGAGATGAAAATTTTGGGGTGTCACGCATAGGGGGGGGGGGGGGGGGGGGGGGGGTGGTTTTCAAAGCCATGTGATGCTATCGCTGCCCCAACCCAAATTTAGTGTCCCCAGGGGTTCATAAATTATCATGGGAAGAGAAGAGGCAGCGTTGGGGTGTCGGGCAGTGGGCGCAGCCTGTAAGCCCGGTGGTGTGGCCGGAAGTCAGAAATGGTGGGGGCCAGTGCGGGGTTTGGGGAGCCAAATGGCCCCTATTTAGACCCCCCAAATTTGGGAAGGTCCCATAAATTAGCAGCACAGAGGTCAAAAAGGGGTCAGGGGCGGTAACAGTCAGTCTGCAGCGCTTTTGGGGGTAAAATCACCTACTGGCATTTTTTTTGACGAGACACTAAGGAGGGTTGAACATCATTTATATGTTAAATTCTGTGGGCAGAAAGAAAACCCGGGGGACCGGGGATTTTAACTTTGGCCCCAAAGGCCCTGCATAAACTTAAATGCAGTTCCCCCTTTAGTTTTTTTCGATTTGGTGGTCCATCCTGCCCAAACCGCTGGCACCCAGTGGAAACCCGCCCATTTCGGCATAAAGGTTTTCACCCCCTTCGCCGAAGACAACCCCTGTTATTTTTTTTCATTTACCGGCCCCAATATTCCTCCCCCGGCACACATGGGGCCAGCAGTGGGGTTCCCCGAGAAATTGCCAAGGGACGCAGTATGCGTCTACCCCCCCCCTAAGTGCAAAGCTGACCAAAACCCTTTTCCCAAATTTTGGTGGTACTGAAGTCCCCCCCTTTTCAAGGGGTGGCCCTTTGCCCCTTTCAAAGAACGGGCCAGGAAACTTAAACATTAAATTCTACCATTGTAAAGACCGGGGGTAGTGGCTCCTCTGGCCCCACCGAAAAGGGGTTTGGGTAGGGCCCCGCCGGGGGAAGGGGGATCTAAGTAGGTCCCGTTTTTCACCAGACCCGGGGGCCGAAAAGGCCCAGGAGGCCCCCTTCTGCGGCAGGAGTTTTTTCCAGTCGCTACCCGGGCCCGGGGACTACTTGAGGTGGCAGCCGGGGCGCAGGGGGGGGTACCAAATCGTAAGACAAAATCTTTGTCAAAGGTCAGGCCAAAACAGGTCAGGGCAGGCGGCGGGGGTTCGAATCAGAAACGTAGCAGAAAGTGGGGTAAAACGGGCGGGACGGGAAAACCTGATGAACAGGGGGAAAAATTGAGAAAGGAAAAATATTTTTTTCCCCCCTTTAACGGGGGAGGGCCCCCCCTCTTTCCCCTTTTAACAGGGGGGGGACCCCCCTTTTATCCCCCGGGAAACCCGGGGAGGGCCCCCCCTTTTTTCCACCTTTAACCCAGAGGGGGGGCCCCCCCTTTTTTCCCAAACCGTTAACGGGGGGGCCTCCCCCTTTTTCCACCGTTAAACAGGGGGGGGGCCCCCCCCTTTTTTCTACTTTAAAGGGGGGGGGCCCACCCCTTTTTCATACAAAGCCATTTTTTGCGTTTTTGTCTTTTGCTTCCTTTTTGTTCTGCCCCATTCCAGTTTTGAAACTAAATTCAACCAACAATGGCACGGGAATTGCAAAATAAGCACCTAAACATTTCCTGAATTATGGTCCCTTCATTTCAAGTTCCATACCCCCAGTTGAACAAACTGGTGTTAAAGCAGAAACTGGATATTTAAACCACCCGTTTTTTACTTCATATTTTTTGATTGTCACTGCTTTTCCTCCTCAACAAACTTGGGATGCAAAGGTTACCGCTCACCCAAAAAACCCCCCATACCACTCTCCCATCAATACGCAAGAAACAGGGGGGGTCTTCCCCCCCCTCTTCGTTTTCCAGGGAGCTGATGACTTGTCCCCCAAATTGTTCGTCCCTTTCTTATTTGTGGCGCTGAGCCCCGACCAATAGTGAAAAAGTGGGTGAGGGAAACCCCAAAAAAAAAAGGGTTTAGGGGGGTGTTGAGGGACAGGGGGGGCCCCCTGGGCCCCCCCCGGGCCATGCCAAAAAAGGGTTTGTCTGACGTTCCCACCGACCCCTTGGTGGGGTTGTCAGTTTCCTTTTGGGAGGAAATGGGGTGACCTAGTCAACCAATCAGAAACCCTTGAGTTGCTGAACAACACACGGAGCTAGATGACAGCGGCAGTTTTGGCCCCACCCAGTGAACCCCCCTGCGACTCCCCTTTCTGTGCCTTTTGACCTTTTCCTGCCCAGGGGAAAGTTTTTTTCCCCTGCCACCCGCAGGTTTAAGAGCCTGCCACCTCTTGTTGACATACTGTTTGTTCTTTAAAATTTTACAGCTCTGTTTTTAAAGAAGATTCTGTATATGTTTTAAATACACACCCTGTATTTGGGCTCCCAAAAGAACCCACTAACACCTTGGGGTTTTAAAATTTCGCTCCCCAAATGGCCAGGGGAAAAAATTTTGTGTCGGTTTAAAAACATGTGGGGGTTTTTTCTGAAAAATTTTAAAAACAAAAAAAACAACTTAATTAAAACCTTCCGGGTTAATTTTAAATTTTCACAGCCAAAAAGTCTTCTTTGGGGGTGGAAAAAAAGTTTTTTACTGAGTACAAAATGCAGAAAAAAAAAAATTTGTTAACCCTTGGGTGTAAATTTCCCCAAAAAAAATATGCTTCCCCCCCCAATTTTCCAGCCTTGGGGGGCGTGTTTTTTTAAAAAGGCGGTATTTTGGAAAAACAACAAAAAAAAAAACTCGTAAAATTTAAAATTCGGGAAAAGAATTATGTACAGCAAAAAATTTTTTTTTGGGGGTTTAAAAAACAAAGTTTCTTTTAAATGAAAACAAAAAGCAAAAAAAATTAATTTTGTTAACCCCTTGGGTGTAAATTGCGCAAAAAAATTTTGCTGCCCAAAAATTACCACTTTGTAGCGTGTTAAAAAAGGCGTGAAATTTTTCAGAACACAACAAAGAAAAATCAAAATTTAAACCCTTTGGGAAAAGAATTTTGCTACAGGGAAAATTTCCCTTTTTGGCGTTGAAAAAAAACCATTTTCTTTTAGGGGACCCCAACCAAAAAGAAAAAACCCCTTAATTAACCCCTGGATCTAAAATTTCCAAAAGAAATGAGCAACCAAAAATTTTGTGGTAAATTTGGGTTGTAAAAACGCTGTTTTTTTCTGAAAACAACAGCAACAGGCAAAAAAAACCCTTGGTATTTAATTTGGGTCAAGAACGAGTGATAGCTTTTAAAAAGTATTTTCAGCGGGAAAAATTTTTGGGCGCACATGGGGTTTAATTCCAAAAACCCCACAAAATCAGAATTAGACCGTAAGGAAAACGGCCTGAGACAAGCTGTGACACCCCCCAAAAAAACGTTTTAAAAAAAGTTAGTTTCTTTAGCATGAGATATCATGAGCAGGGAGCAGCACCTTCCCCACACAGCACGTGAAGGCAGTGTGAATGCCCGCTATTTTTAGGATTTTGTGTTGTTTTTTTATGTTTGTTAAATGGAAAATTGGGGGGTGATTCCCCGTTTAAGTTAGGGACTGAAGGAGAAACTTTTCTCTTTTATCTAGTTCTGCAAGACTTGAAGTTAGTCCCCCCCAGAGAATAAAAAATTGTTAATGAACGGAAAAAAAGTTATAAATACGGTAAATTTAATTTAATATACTGGATAAAACCCCTTAGTATTTTTTTATTTTTCAGTTGAAACCCCAAATTGTTTCTTTAAATTTTAGGTCCTTCCTTTTGCTCTTGGGGTTTGCAAAAGGGGGAAACCCTTGTGCCCCCGAATAGGCCCAAAAAGTTTTCCAAAATTTTGGGATTGAGTTCTTTGATCTTCTGACAGCTTTATGTTCACTATATTAATTAGTTTCTAAAATACCCTACAGAAACACCCAATGGAATTCAGGTGTCTATGGTGCAAAAATACACACACTCTATTTGACTCCAAACGAGCCCACTAACAACAGGCTTAATTAACGCTTGGATATTAAATACCCTACAGAAATGAACAGATGAAATTTAGGCATATATGGGGGTAAAAAAACACTATTTTACTCTAAATAAACCCACTAACAACAGGCTTAACTAACCCTTGGATATTAAATACCTTACACAAATGAACAGATGAAATGTATGCAAATATGGGAGTAAAAACCCCACTGTATTTTACTCCAAATAAACCCACTAACAACAGGCTTAATTAACCTTTGGAAATGAACAGATGAAATTTAGGCGTATATGGGGCAGAATTACACCCACCCTGGACTTTAGGGAGAATACCCCACAAACTAAAACAAAATGATAATGCTGGTAGCGTTAAATGTGTACAACTGAACCACTTGTGAAACTCTTTGGCCCCAGTCTCTGATAAAAGCAGTTTCTTTTAGAATGACTTCTATGGAGCAGCAGATACAGAACGCTGGTTGAGGTAGAGGTGTGCAACTGACACAGACTTGTGGTGGTCTTTCCCCCCCAATCGCTGATAAAAGCAGTTTGTTTTATTATGAATTGAGTTGAATAGCAGAGCAGCAGCAGCAGCTAGATGCTTATGCCAGGACAGACAGTGAGAAGTGTGAGGATTTAAGATGGCATCCGTATTTATAGGGCTGTGGTGTTACAGAAGCCCGCCGGTCGCTGATTGGCTTCATGTCTGTACATGTCATTGAGGGTGTTGCTTTCTTCCTCCCACAGTTTTCTGCCCCGTGTCACGCCATGTGCTCGCGCCCGTTTTACCAATAAAAAAGATGCTTCGTTCCTGCGAATCACCCTAAACTTCGCCTTCGTGCAGAACCGAAGTTTTCCTGAAATTGTAAACAAATTCCCCTTCGTTAGAATCGATTCGCCCATCTCTAAATATGATATGTATATAAAATCATCCATAGCTGTATAGAAAAGAGAGGAGCCGCAAAGTCAATTATTCTGAATTTATTTTATTTTCTCCTTTATTTCTTTTAATGTCTCTTCCTCATATGTAACTATCAAGCCCATTAATCGAACACTCAGAAAGGATATCGTTCCATTTTATCATAAATTCTTCATTATAAACAGTTGTAGGCAGTTTTTTTTTACGGAGACCACACGGTATCATGCGTTCTTCTAAATTGGTGCGGATACTATTCAGGTCCCACTAAGTTTTAACTTCTTTTACAAAGTTTTTCTCAAGTTGTAACATACCTTGTCGCAATTCTGTATTGTCCATAGATTCTTTTTGACAGGTGGTCTAATCTTTTGGTACAGTCGTCCACATTTCGCATTGAGTGCACATCCATATCCACTTTTGTATAGGAAACTTTTTCTCCAGATGGATTCCAAGGAGGCACCACACAAATGGTATAGAGCACGTTACTGATTGCCGACACCAGTGTTAATTATACGAAAGTGGAAACAGCTCACCGTCCTTGTGCAGGATCCTGCAGCCACAGCAGTTCAAAGAAAAAGGATAGATCCGCACCGATATCCATAAAAAATATCAAAATTTTATTGCACAAAACATCTCGTATAGAAACTGCAGAGAAATTGGACCTTGCGACAAGGCAGATAAAAGGTAATACACCAACGCGTTTCAATCTATACTATCTTATTCATGGCACTATCATCATACAAATGGCAAGATCCATATATAGTCACTACCTAAGCCCCACCCCAAAAACTTTATTTATACATACATAAGAACAATCAAGTAAACATAAAAGATAACCTACAAGCTATCATATACAATTCTATATTTAAGAAATACTTCACATATATAATCAATAATGCAGTACTAAATCTGATCTGTAATTTAAACCTTTAGGATGAGATGTATCCAAGGCCAGAATCCAAAAGGCCTCCCTATTTATTTAGAAGTGCACATCACCAGTCACCACCCCTAACTGGTCTGTTAACCTTTTCTATCCCTGAAAATTGAAAACAACTCAAAGCCACTATGTTCATAGAAAAAGTGTTTGGAAACGTTTGAAGGATTGTTTGTATGCAGATTTTTACCATCCCTGTTGTGTTCCTGTAACCTAATCTTTAATTTCTTATAACATTTTGTCTTTCTTGACACAAATGTATTTAATATCATATATTTTTCAAGCTTACATGGTACCACACATTTTGTGCTGTACATAATGTATTTTTAAATAAACTAAAATTTCAGATGAAAGGTGAAAGTGACCTTATCCTCGAAGATCATACAATGGTTTTCAGGGTACTTTTGTGTCTTAACATTACACTAAAACAGAAACAATATTCTGCAAGAGAGGATAAAGGAGAAATTTCAACACAGACATTCAGGCAAGAATTAAATGCAGGAAGCTACCGTTGTTGTACAAGAAGGCTTCTGAATGATTAAAGATCATGTTATAAGAAAGAAAATCTAATAATAGTGTTAAAAGGTGTGGACATTCTGCCAGAGTATGTGGTAGCAGTAAATCAAAAAATGCACTTAGTTATTGGCTTGTCTATAAGTTAATATTTTGTGTTCTTCATGACTGCACAGGAATAGTGAGTGAGTGCATTATTTCTTCAAGTAGACCAATTCTACTCACTGTAAGACACAGAAGGTCAGTGTTCAAGACTGTTTTTAAAGAGGACCTATCAGTTTTTAGAAAAACAAAAAATATCAGTGGATGAAATAAGACTTTTATCAAAAAGATATCATTAGAAAATCAGATTATTTATCTTAGTATTACAGGAAAACAGGTTTTACTTTCCTTTTTTACAGAAAGAGGTCAAAATATAATGAGATTGTCTTCTTTCCTGGGATGTACCAAGTGTGAGGAAAGGAGCTGGTTCTGTGCAGTATTTGAATGGTACATGAAGCCATAGGCTCAAATCCGGCCAGAAGTCAGGGTAAGCAAATCAATTTGCCTGCTTTGCAGTTTTGTCAAGTGTCTGGTCTACAAAATACAATACAAGTGTTTCATTTTTATGGAGTTTAGTGTTCAATATAATTGACATGTTATCTGTATTCTGCAGGTCTGTATGATTCTGGTGATATCAAATATGTAGAGTTTCCTTTCTTTTTAGTACTCTTAAAAAAATAAAAACACTCTATTTTTTAACTTTGTGCTTCAGCGCCATTTTCTGTGACCAATCACGTTTTTGTTTTTCAGTCTATGAACCTGAGGGCTTTTCTGTGGGTGAAGTGTAGTTTATTTTGGTACTATTTTGTGATGTATATGACTTTTTGACCACTTTTTATTCCAATTTTTCGGGGACATGAAATTACCAAAAAAAAAAAAAAAACCTCAATGTTACTGTTGGAATTTTTTTCTTGTACGATGTTCATTCTAAGGGATGGATGCTGATATATTTTAATAGATCTGACTTTCATGGATGTGGTGATACCTTTTATGTGTAACTTTACATTGTTTTTATTTTTAAAACAGCAAAAGGGGGTTGTTTTAAATTTACATTTTTTTAAATTATTTTTTATATTTTTAAAACTTTTTTCAAACTTGTATATGCAGTCGCCATAGGGTACTTGGCCACGGGAGGGCGTGATCACTTGTACACCATTCTACAATATATTTATAATGCAGAAGGGTGTACCAAGCTTACTTCCTGCCTATTGAAGAAAGTAACAGGAGCATTTCAATAGGCTTCCGATCGCCATGGCAATTGTTCAGCATGCCGTGATCGCATACACAGCATGGCTCCTCATTTATTTAGACACAGTAACCACAATTACCGAGATGTCTACATAGGGATCTGAGTCGCTTCTGATCCCCGCTGTGAGCAGTGGGAGTCAACTGCATCTAACAGCCGGTATCCGCAGCCTATGGAGCAGGCTCACACAAGAACTAGCTCCAAACAGACTTAGCATCGTCATTACGGACCGGTACCTCAGAGTGCGCTAGGGGGTTAAACAACCCAGCTAAAGGAGAAGAATACAGATGCTCATAAAGGATTATTGTCTTAGAGTAGGACATAGCTACTTTTAAAGGGTTAAACTGCTATTGGACAACACAACTGCTTGTGAATGGTTAATGTAAAGAATAAATCTTCTTGTAAGGAATTAATCTGCTATAGTTTGTGTAGGTATCTGGCACCCTTTAAGATGTCATTAAAATATATTAGTGTATAGTATGTACATCAGGGCTCCATATTACCTGGTAGAAATGTACGTTTTATATAGGGATATAAAGGGATGGTTGTCCAAGAATTGTTATTATTGCTTTATTGAGGAACAACAATGTGTATCATAGCTTGCATGTTTTATTCTGGGGTAGATGAAAAGAAATCCAATCACATAGCGGGTGCATAAATTTAGACAATGTGCACTCAACACTCAAGAGTTTGTGACACTGTTCCGACAGACAAAGCCCCAATTAGATGGTGAAGTTTGTTGTATCTGTTGAATGGCAGAAGACTAAAGCAGGTGTGGGTGGGATCAAAGGGTATGTTCACACGGCTTATTTTGCGGCGTACTGCACTCTCATACGAGTGAAATGCACCTCAATTATTCCGATTATCCACAGTTCTCATAGAGAACTATGGATTACGCCTCCTCTTCCCGCTCGTACAATACAATCATATTGTACGCACGGGGAGATAAATGACATATCATTTATTCACAGTGCGAGTAATACATGTCTATGGGGCTGGCCGCCGCGTCGCAGGAGTACTTGCCGATCAGCGTGATTCCGCGAACACCCAGCTCAATTGCGGGGTGTATAGTTTGCCCCGCAATTAAGAGCGTTTGAATTTACCCTAAATGTTGGCACCAAATAAAAGGGACATACAAGAAAAATAGTTAAAAACAGACCAGAGGTATTTTAGATACACAGGACAAATAGTAAAAAAAAACACACTGCAATACTGAGCTAGCACAGTGTCAATGTAGTTATGGCAACAGTACTAATATCTGGAAATATAAAATTGCCACTTATTTGGAATAAAATGAATAGACTTTTTAGTATAAGAAATTAAACTATCTAATAATTAACAATGACATGTTTGTGCTTTCTTCCAGGTGTATCTTAGTGATATATTGTGAGCTTTTTAGGGTTATAGTTATTTGACATATGGTTCAGTTCATTATCCTAGAGAATATTCGTGGTTAATGAGATAGAAGTATTGTAATGGATATCTTTTTAATTAGGTTAGAGTAAAAGAAATAATCCACCTGTTATTTTTGAGCTCACTTTGACATCTTGCATTGTGTATACATTTTGAAATTGATTATGTTTTTTCTTTTGTTTTAGGGTATGTTCACACGACGTGTTGAGTCAGTGTGAACATACGCTTTTAGATACGTGTTTCGATCTGTCTGTTGTACCCTAAACATGCATCTAATAATGAGCAAAGTGATTCACATTGTTTTTAATATGAAACACGCATCGGCGTTTACGAGTGATCGACGATGCGTGTCTCATTGCGCCTTTCAGATCCATCTTTCAGATCCGTTCAAAGAATTGACATGTCAATTCTTGGTCCGAAAGACACAGCAGGAGCCCTATTTTAAACTATAGTGCATGATCCTGCTGCATCCAACACGCAACCACACAGCTACATGTTGGATATGTGTTGGATCCATTTAGGATTCGATCGATGCTGTGCTTTTGGATGTGATTTTCGGATCCAACATGGACCCAAAATAGATCCAAAAACGTTGTGTGAACAGCCCCTTAATGTTATTTATTTATTTAGTTTCCTCCTACAGTTTTTCAATCTACAGCAGGGAATGAAGGACACCTGGTACTAATACTTTTCTTTTCCTAAGTGATTGAATTGGTGAGAAATGTTACTAATTATCTGTTTACTTGTAGGAGTAAAAAGGTTTTTGATTCGATAAGATCTATTGAGAAACATCTGTGATATCACTTGTTAGTATTAAGCCCCGAGGGAAATGAAAAGATAACTTAGAAGTGATTTTACAGTACAATTCCCATTGTTTTTTCCACAATTGGGATTGTAGCCTTGGTTGTGGCTATAGTTGTGGTGGTTGCTATGGGGCCTTAGTTTAAAAGGATCTACTTTATGCATTTTTGTAAGAAGTGAGGAGGTGCAGGAACTCTATACATTTTTGTAAGAAGTGAGGAGGTGGTTTTCTGTTGGCTGGCACTGCTATGTGTGTTGTACCTTTGCTACTGTAACAGGGAAACTATGTGTAGCGGACCCACTGGACTACTGCCAGGATTACTCTGAGGGGATGTAACTAAGCTCAGAGTAGTCCCCGGCAGTGGCAGCTGACCCGGCGGGTCAGGAGCGCCAATGCTAGGCACCAACGGAGATGGGGACAAGAAAGCAAACAGATAGACAGAGACATGCCAGGTACAGATACGAGGAGGATAACAGACAAATGGAAGCCAAGGGAAAGACATAAACAGAGGCCTAGGAGCACAGACATAAACAGAGGCCCAGGAAAAGGCATAAACCGAGGCCCTGGAGAAGACATAACAGAGGCCAGGGCACAGACAAAGACAGAGGCCTAGGAACATACAAAGAAAGGGCACACAGCACAGGCAGAAACTGACACAAACTTAACACTAGCAGGAATTGACAAAGACGGCAACAGATAAAGATAAACACATGGCTAAGAACACAGGCATAGGAACATGGCAAGTAACAAAGACAAACACATGGCTAAGAACATAAACATAGGAACATGGCAAGACAAGCAAGGAGTAACAGCAAACATACCCAAAAAGGATCAGGCAAGGAAGTGTGGGGAGCATATGCTGTGCTTTGAACCAACAAATCTGTTGTAGCCCTGTTTTATAGATTTATAAACCATCATATGCCCAAAACATGGTGCATGGTATGCCAGACACAATATTTTTAAATGTTCTAATGATGTGGAGGCATGTTGCGTCAGAATAATGTAATGTGCCAAAAATGCACCATAGTTTGCCGCAAAACTGTTGTATAAATCCGTAACAGTTTAAAAGTGGCATGGCTGAGACTACTTTTGCCGTAGGATGAGACACATTTATAAGTACTGTGAGACACTTGCATACATACTGTTGGATTCTACACTATTAAACAGAGGTAGAACTGGCAGGTCGGCACCAGGTTCATACATGTTACCCTTAATTCTAATCTGTTGTATGTAGGAAATGCATTGATCAGATATTTAAAGCAAATTTATTTATCCCCATGAAACCTCAAATATTGGATAATTTGGTGTGGTATGATTTTGTGATGACTTCTGTTTGTCGATGTTCAAATATTCACCACTTGTCGCAAACTGAGAAGGTTAGAATCCATGAACCTTGGTCTATTAATCTGGGAGATAACTACAAACTTAGATTAAGATGTCAGAACTGTTTAGGGCTAAGTGTCCTGGTGGTTAGGAGAATGACAAACCAGAATGAGAATACATGGAGGTGAAACATAGACTGTCTGATTCAAAGAATGGTGCGAAATGATCCATTCCGTACTGCAAATGAAAATGGACATCACTTCACAAGCCTAAGATGGCAAAAAGTTTTGATGCCAGCCATTAGAAGGTGTTTGCATCACAATGGACTATGAGGCAGACATCCAGCTACATGTGTTCTTTTGACATCATGCTACTGCTCTCAAAAGCTATCATGGTGCACAGCAAAATGGCAATGGAGACTGGGATAGAGGACTATTGTCTTCAGTGGCCAAGTGGCCTCCAGGCCCATTTCCAGCTATCGTTGGTTCTGAGACAAAGCAGGACTCATTGCTGAAGATCAGGCATCCTCAAACTGCGGCCCTCCAGCTGTTGGGAAACTACAACTCCCATCATGAATTTATATAATCTAAAACAGTGGACATGATGGGAGTTGTAGTTTCCCAACAGCTGAAGGGCCGCAGTTTGAGGATGCCTGATCTTCAGCAATGAGTCCTGCTTTGTCTCAGAACCAACGATAGCTGGAAATGGGCCTGAAGGCCACTTGGACAATACCATGAAGAGACCTTCAAAAGGGAACATCACACTGATAATACTCCTTGGATTATGTGGAGGCATAGTATACAGTAGCTGAACCCCTCTAGTTTTCATTTCAGTTACAGCTCAATATTAAATTGATTTGGTTGTGGAACCAGTGGTACAACCATTTTTCAAAAGTCTCTCAGGAGCTATTTTCAAAAGAACAATGCCAGCCAAATGTTGTTCATGCTACTATGAGCAGTCTGCATGGCCTTAACTTGCTACCATGTCCTGCAGTGTCTCCAGACTTGTCTCCCGTTGAGTACATCTGGGACATCACTGATCAGCAATTGCAAAGGGAGCTGCTAGCAGCTCTCTTTGCAATGATAACAGGACAGAACATTGCTCAGAAAACCATTAGTAATCTCATTGCAAAAGAAGACAAAAATTAACCAGCACCTCCAAACACAAATAAAACAGATACTGCTGCAAGCTGTTGTAGCTGCAGTGCAAAAAGCAACCAGCTTGCACCAGTGTATGTTTCATTTGTGTTTGAAGGTGCTGGATAATTTTTGTTTATTTTTTTGCATAATGCATTTGGAGGAGTTTCTTCCCCCATCTTAGCCATACATTCCTCCCATGTGCCCTGAGGTCCTTTTAATCCGTGAGATTGAAGTTTCTGAATCATTGGCAGCTCTGGCCTTAGTGAATCTATAAATGGGACCCCA
>JAODAL010071645.1:0-15440 GCA_025379985.1 Phyllomedusa bahiana
CCCAAAAGAAAGAGGGTTTTATTTTGCGGGACAGATTCTTTCTAATGGTGTTATTCATATACTAAAGAATATACTGGGAAACCGCAAAAAAATTCCAAGGGGGGAAAAATTTTGTGAAAAAAAATTTATTTCCCCAAGTTTTGCGGGGTTTTGCTTTTTAGGGGGTTAAATCTTCTAAATAAATGTGTTCCCCTGTATTCACAGGTTGTATCGCCTGGCAATCCCAAACATGTGGGGTTTCCTTAGTTTTGGTACCGTAAAAAAATTTCCAAACATTTTTATTTTTAAAATTTCGCCACGGCCCCTTTTTGGTGCGCCCAATAACTTTTTTGTACTAACCCCTACGGACGTCAGTGAGGGGGAATTTTTTTTTGGGGGCTGTAGTGTACTTTTAGCAGCATTTTTGGAATGCATGCGACTTTTTGATCACTTTTTTTTTCTATTTTTTGAGTGACATAAAATGACCAAAAAACGTAATTTTGGCGTTTGGAATTTTTTTTTTTCTACGGTTCAGCTTAGGGTAAATGATGTTTTATTTTTATAGATGGGATTTTTTTCGAGCGGCATACCAAATATTTTAAACTTTTTTTATTATTTTAATGATTTTATTTGAAAAAATGGGGAAAGGGGGGGGTTTGAACTTTTAATACAATTTTTTTTTTTTGACTTTAAAAAAAATTTTTTTTTTTTTTTTTTTTAAATGTAACATTGAGGCCCTGTGGTACTTGCCCCTAGGGGGCCGCGATTTTAATTAACCAATAATGCATACATAGGAATGCATTAGGGGTTTTACAAAGATGGCGGTTTTTTCCCCCCCTTCCGTCTGCGGACCGGGAAATGGGGCAAACCGGGGCCGGGTAAGTGACGAGAGGGGCCCTTTCCCCAAGGGTTTCCCCCCCACAAAGCCCGGTGATGGATTTGGTGCAGGGGATAGCTGCGCTTAACCGATCACCGCACCGATCGGTGCGCGGAAAAGATCGGTGGGGGCGGGGGGACCCATCCCCGGGGTTAATTCAGATTTCCGCGGCCATCCCTTTTCCGCGGCGCCTTATGGGGAAAACCGCGCCCGCGGGCGGAGCCACCCGCCCCGCGCTGTTACTGCTTGGTGGGTTTGCGGGCGATTTGGGCCCCTAAAAACCCCCCGGGGTTGGGGGGGGGGTTGCGGGGCGAACCCCCTGCAAAAACCCCTTTGGGGGGCCTTTGGGGCGTACTCATACGCCCAAGGGCGTTAAGGGGGTTTAAAAAAGGGGGGTCAAAGCAGGTTTGGGGGTATGCTGTGGCCCAGGAAAAGGTATGTCAATGTCCCGTGAAATAAAATTTGGGGGTTGAAAGACTCCTTTTTCCGGGCCCCTTTTTAAATGGGGGGGTTTATGAGGTTTGGGGCTCATGCTGTGGCCCCGGGAAAGGTTTTAAAACAATGTCCAGTGAAACTAAAATGGTGGGGTTTAAAGGGCTCCTTTTTTCCCCGGGACTTTTTAATGGGGGGTCATGCAGGTTTGGGGCCCCGCTGTGGCCCAGGAAGGGATAGCAATGTCCCCGTTTTAACTAAAATGGTGGTTGAAAAAAACCCTTTTTGCGGCCCCTTTTTAAATGTGGGGGTATGAAAGGGTTTTGGGGCTCATGCTGCCTTTTCCCGGACAGGGTATTCAAAGTCCAAATTCAAAATAACATGTTGGGTTTAAAAACTACTGCCTTCTGGCACTTTTTTAAATTTTTGGGGGATGAAAGGGGTTTTAAAGGGGCAGGCTGTTGGGACAAGACAGGGATAAATAAAAAGGTCTGTGACTTTTTTTTCTGTGACTTTTTTAACCTAATTTTGTTTGGGCCTAAGATGTAAACCCCATAACCAATTTTTACTTTGTGGATGTTAATTTTCCCGCTTCTCCAGCCGGTTTTTTGGGTGTTTTTAATGAAGGGGGTTGTTGCTCTTTCCCTGACCCTTTTTTTGGGATCGCGCATAATCGAAAGCTCACAACGAAAAAACCTTTTCGGGTTGCGAGGCCCAAACCAATCGACCCATCGGTTTGTCTCGATTAAACCAACGCAATCGCTCAACACTACTGATTCCATTTGTCTAGACATCCGTTTTGTAGTCTGCCTGCTGGACTCCCATTCCTGCTCTGTGGTCCCCTCTCTACAGTTTCTCAGTTGTCCCTCATGTCCCTTTAGATCCAACCCTTCATTTTATGTATTCTTTCTTGGACTGTTTGCGTTTTTTAGGCATGTTTATTTTTCCACAAGGAAGTCCATTTTGAAAGAAACCTTACATAGTGGACATGTAGTTTTATCAATAAACACCATTTGCGAGGGAACAATATATTTTATCCATGCTTTAGTAGCACTCTGGAGGGTTATAAATTCCATATCTGGAATCTTAGGGCGACATGTATTAAGATCGGCGCGTCGGAGCACCCGTTTTCACGGGATTTTTAGTGAAAGCTGCGCCTCATTTATGTCGGCGCCCGAGGTGCGCTCATACATGCGGTGTAAAGTTCCCTGCGCCTCGACAGTGTGTGAGGCGCATTGCGGAACTTAGGCGCAGAAGGAATGCGCCTAACATGTCTTTGATTCGAGACAGGCTGGAAATCAGCGAGAAATCATTAAACATGTTAGTGAATAGCAAAAAGAGTTGTCTTTCAAATGAATGAATAAAGTGAGAAATCAAAGTTGAATAAAATACATTGCAATGTATAGAAATAGTTGATCATTTTAAATAAAAGCAAATATATATAAGCTCTCCAAAGAAAGAAATAATAGCTAGAACAGGTCTTAAAAAAGGGAGAGAATTGAACTAATTTTACATTAAATAAGCCAATGCAGATGTTGTCCAGATGTTTATTTTGGTCTATTGTTTTAATAACAAATGGAGATGTATTTGTTCTTCTTTCACATTTTATTCTATTTTGTATGTACAGCAAGAGCCAGCACAGCTCAGGTCTGGCTGGGACCTGTGGTTCTCCAAGCAGGATTTCTATGTTCCCAGGGCTCAGTTCTGGACGTATTTACAGACGTATTTACGCCCCTAAATACATCACCACTGAGCCTAAAATAATGAACAAGTAGCTTAGAATGGCTACCAATGAGAAATCAGGACGTGCCACACTTTGTGACACGTATTCGCAATGTAATTCAGGGCGGATTTCGCGTCGGAAATACATTGCTCATAGTCAGAAGAATAAAATGGATTGGACATTGAAATGAAGTACTTAATAAACAGACATATCCAAGTGCTCTAACAATTAAATCAATGTATTAGTACATTTTATCCAATAACATTAATGCCAATATATATATTAGCTTCAAAGAAAAAAATATCCACTACAAAATGTATTCCAAAGTCCGAGCAAATTACACTAATTTAACCCCTTAACGACCTTGGGTGTATGAGTACGTCCCAGGGCCGCTAAGGGGCTTTGCAGGGGGATCGCGCCGCGACCCCCCCGCACAGCCGCCGGGTGTTAGCGGCAAATCGCCGCTAACACCCAGCAGTAACAGCGCCGGCGGGTGGGCTCCACCCGCTGCGCTGTTTTTTACCCATCAGGCGCCGGCAAAAGATGGCGCGGCGTCTGAATTAACGCCGATCGGTGCGGTGATCGGCATAAGCGCAGCTATGCTGCGCCGATCCGATCACCGGGCAGTGTGGTGGGGAGCAATGGTAAGGCTCGCGTCACTTACCCTGGCCGGTTTGCCCCACTTCCGTCCGTAGACCGGAAGTGGGGAAACCGCCGTCTTTGTACACCCTAATGCATCATCAGAGATCCATGCCTGATTCATCTTGATGAAAGTCAAACGATCCACATTATCTGTGGAAAGCCGGATGCGTTTACCTGTAATGACTCCTCCAGCTGTGCTGAAGGTCCGCTCAGATATGACGCTGGCTGCTGGGCAGGACAACACCTCTATGGCGTGACGAGCCAGCTCGGCCATTCGTCCATTTTGGATACCCAGAAGTCTATTGGGTCCGGAACACATACAAAAACATCGGTGTTGAGACGCAGATAGTCGTGCACCATGATCTTAAGCTGATCTCTGTGTGTTGGATGTGTGCCCTGCATTGCATGCGTTGGTGAGGTGCTAAACAAAGATTGCCAGAGGTCACCCATTAGGCTTCTGCCACCTTGCCTGCTGCTGCCGATACGCCTACTTGGCACTCTACTGCTGTCACGTCGCTGATGTTGTTCCACCGTGACATTTGGGGAACGTGAAGCAGACGCAACAGATGTCTCCAGTTGATCAATCAGCAAGGTCTCCATTTCCTGCATTTTACTCTCTATTTGGGTGGGTGGAAGGAAAGTGCTGAGTTTTGTGTTGTACCGGGGATCCAGGAGGGTGGCCACCCAGTAACTGTTGTTCATTTTGATGGCCTTAATGCGAGGATCATGTTGGAGGAAATGGAGCATCCAAGCACTCATGTGAGAGATGGAGCATTGATTTCCCAAGCCTCTGGGTCGAGGGGCACTAGCAAACTGATCTTCCTCATCTTCCTCCTCCACCTCAAATTCGCGCCAACCTCTTTCCAAGGCAGGGTAACATCGGTGTCTAGGAATACCTCCTCCTCCTCCTCCTCCGCTGCCTCCGGCACCACTGCCTAATGAAGACAGATGAAATTGTGAAACTGTCGGGCCTTGTGGATTTGACGGAGAGAAAGGCTCCGTGTCCGCATCTGTGTCCGTCTCCTCCTCCGTCGCTGGCGGGACCTGTTGTTTCAGAGTGTCCAACGATCGTTCCAGAACTAAGATCACCACAATGCTCATGCTGACAAGGGCATTGTCCGCACTGACCATTTTGGTGGCTTCTTCAAAACTGGCAAGGATGGTGCAGAGCTCTTTCACCTGCCTCCACTCTTGGTGGCTCAACACCCCGAGGTCCGCACCGCTGCTTGTCAAGCCAGTGTCATTTCGAACGCTTAGGGCATTCCCCTGCTGCCACATCGTGGGCATGTGGAGGGGGAAATTCCCCACTGTTGCCCGTCAAAAGAGAGGTTGAGGGGAGGCCGACTGAGCTGCAACGACCGCGGGACAAAAGCAGGGTGCGAACAGCGGAATTTGCGAACTTAGCTTCGAGCCTTCCCAGCGCATCCGACCGGGGTGCCTTTTAGAAATTTCGGGACGCAAGGTTCATGAATTTGCCGGGCAAGGGAGTGCTCCACCCTACGTTTTTAAGGCGGCCAGCAGTTTTTCGCCCGTTAGCACACCCCCTTTGCCGGGCACAAGGTCTTGGCCCCACCCGCTGGGTCTCTTTGCGGAAGCCGCCACAGCCCCGACCTGTTGTGGAGGGTTTCCCCCAAAGACAGTTTAAATTTTCAACACCCCCGGGTTCCCCCGGGCACGTGATGCACCAGAGGATTTGGGGGGGAAAGAACCCTGCACCATCCCGCGGTTTTTGAAGTGGTTCCCCCGAGCTGAGAGCCCCGTCACCCCCGGGGACATCCACCCAGCTCACCATGAGCTTCACAAGATAAGCGGCCTTGGCCGTGCTTACTAGTCCATGTGTCGGTGGTCAGATGGGATTTTTTGGACAAGATGCAGACAACGTGCTTGAAATTTTAGATGACAGTGGCGGGCCCAGGGCGGGGACGGTTTTTTCTGGCAAAAAAAACCCGCTCGGATTGTATTGGGGCAGGCGGGGGCCATTGTGGCGGAACCATCTGTGTCCCCAACGGAAAGGCAACTTTCCAAGGGCCAAAAACGGGCAACCCAAATTTCAGTTTTTGGCTTTGGGAGGGTTTGGGTTTAAAGTGTTTCTTTGCCCCAAAACCCGGGGAAGACAAAAGGGCTGGCTGTTTGGGGGGGCCCCGCTGTAGGGCGTGTGGTCGTAAAAACTGGGGAAGGAAAAGGGGGTAGGATGGGTCTCTGGGGGTGTGTTGGTACTGGGGCGCGGTGGAGGCTGAAGCGGAGGTGTCCGATATGACTCGAGGAAAAAGGGGCAGCTGAGGAACGCTTGGTGATGGCGGAGGAGGAGGAGGCGGAGACAGGGGGGTGACGTGGTTGGAACCCCGGCGTCAGTCTGGCCTTTTTTGGCCAAGTTTTTCCCCCTTTTTAATATCATTGCTGCATGTGACGAATTTTGGTGGGGAACACTTAAGGTTCTTGCTTTACTTATGCGTTTACGGAAAAGGGCGGTATGACATCGCTGGATGATCAGGGCATGCTCAAAGAAGGCCCAGGCTTGAGAGGCGGGAAATTTTTTGACGCGAAAAGCGGGGAGGGGGGTTTTGCGCTGACCGTGGCTGGCGGAATCTATAGCGGACTTCTGCGACCGCCCTCTCCCTTTTTGTGGCGGGACCCGTTTTGACACTACCCCCATGCTTCCTCTCGCCCACTGTTAAGCGTCGAAGCAAATTCGCGGAAAAAGACCAGATGGTCCGCAATGTCGTCTCATCATCACTAACAAAGGGTTTGGGTCGCCGGGATTTTCGCATCAGAAGTGGGGGCTACAAGCAAGAGGGGCCCCTAAAAAAAAAAAAGGCTTGCCGACCCCCCGGGATTTTTGCGATTGACCGGCTTCCCTTCCCCCCTCTGAGGAATCGTAACTGGGCGTCAGAGCGACTAAATCACCTCTTGATCATTTTAACATGCCTTCGCCCCCACCGATTTTGTCACAAGGGGTCTTCAGAAATGGTTTACCCACATGGTGGGTACACGAGTTGACTTTTGGGGCTTATGTTGGACTGGCTGTGATGTGAAGACGACTTTTTGTGGCGTGACGGGGAGGGACGAGGAGGTAAGACTTGGATGAGGGTTGCATTACCACTGAAGGACGATTGGGGACGCTGTTCGTTACTGAGATTTAAAGGGCCCCCGACCCAGCGATGACAGGCCTGACTTCTGCAACTGACGATCCTTGGCATGGTGTTTCGCCCGCACTGGAAGGAGCACCTTTCTGTACCCTTTTCCTCCCTGTGCTACCCCCCCCCTTTTCCCTTACCACCGCATTTGCTCCAGTTTAGAAATATAAAAATTTAAAGGGGGAAAAGTTTTGGAAAGTCTCCCTTTTTAAAAAAACGGCCCAAAGAAAAGCTTTTCAAATCCCTCTAACAAAACAAAATTGTGGATTAAATTTAATGCAAGGTGTTCCTTTCAACAAATCTGGATGGGGAAAAGTGCAAAAAAACCTATTGTTTTTTTTTTGTATAAAACACTGTATTTTTTGCACCTTTTTAATTCCTGTGGTGCTATAAAATTGCTGTTTTAAATTTCGTGCAAATGCGTCCCTGAAAAAAGTGTAGTGTCCAAAATCAAAAAACCGTATTGTTATGTTTTTTGTAAAATTCCTATTTTTTGCAACCCTTTAAATTTACCTTTGGTGCTCTAAAAAAAGCGTTTTCAGTTTTTGTGCAAGCTCGTATGAACAAAGTTAGTGGCCCCAAAATCAAAAAACACTATCTGAAATGTATTTGGGTAATAAAATGTATTTTTTTCCCTTTCAATTCACCTTGGTGACTATAAAAAAGCTTTTTTCAAATTTACGTCAGCTGCCAATGAAAAGTGGTAGTGTGCCAAAGTCAAAAAACACGTATCTGTTTTGTTTTTTTATAATACACAGTATTTTTTGCACCTTTCAATACACCTGTGGTGACTATAAAATTGCTGTTTTCAGATTTACGTACAAGCTGCGACAATGAACAAAGCTGTAGTGCGCCAATTTAGAAAAAACACGTATCTGTTATGTTTTCGTATAATACACGGTATTTTTTGCACCTTTCAATTCACCTGTGGTGACTATAAAATTGCTGTTTTAAGATTTACGTGCAAGCTGCGTCAATAAACAAAGCTGTAGTGCGCCAAAGTCAAAAAACACGTATCTGTTATGTTTTCGTATAATAAACGGTATTTTTTACACCTTTCAATTCACCTGTGGTGACTATAAAATTGCTGTTTTAAGATTTACGTGCAAGGTGGATATATGAACAAAGGTGGAATGGGTAAAATTGAAAATGATAAAAACTATCTGAAATGTATACTGATAATAAAAGTGTAGTTTTGCACCTAACACAGAGACCTCCAGTTACTAGAAATAATGTGTATCCTAATATAAGTTCAGGCTGCCCAATATCCAGGAAATATTTCAATAGCAAACTGTTAATAATAAAGATATTGCAGTGCAATGTCTACACTAAGTCTTGGTGAACTTTATCCAGTGTTCTTTATAGAGCTTGTCTGTGTTCGCCCGCGGGCCCCCCCCCCGCTCCCCTCGTGACTTTACAGCGGTAGATGCTCCTTTAAAATTCTCTACCTAACTACATAAAATCTTCCAATCTCTAATCTAACTAAATTGTAAGGATCACAGCTAATAGTAGAGGTTTCTTTGTGCAGAAATAGAATAATTTCGCTGAGCTGTTTGGCCACAGGCAGAGCGCACGTCCTACTCCTATGAGACGCTGAGAGACACTGAGGCTGAACAGGAAACGCTGTTCTATGTAAAACGAGGTCATGTGATTTTTCCAGCCAATCGCAACCATACACATCCCAGTCATGACGTCGCACACACATCTCACCCTGCTCTATTCTGATATCTGATTTGCTGGCCGCCAAAATTACAGGAAGCGCCGAAAATGGCGCGATCTTAATAGATGATGCACAGATTTTAGCCTTAATTATCACATGATCTAAAAATTTCGATCACCATAAAAACCTTGCCGATTTCAACTTTGTCGATAATAATCGCTCAACACTATTCACAAGCAAAGGTTAATTACAATTTTATCTCTTATTGTGTGGCGTAAAAAACACCGCATTGTAACACGCTACAAAGCTAATAGTTTGTGGTGGCTCAATTGTTTGGCGCAATTTACATCCAGGGGTTAATTAAGCGTTGTTTTTCAGCTGTGGTGATCCCAAGAAACCGTCATTTTCAACGACAAAATATATACATTTTTCCTGTAGCATAATTCACAAGCAAAGGTTAATTACAATTTTATCTCTTATTGTGTGGCGTAAAAAACACCGCATTGTAACACGCTACAAAGCTACTAGTTTGTGGTTGCTCAATTCTTTGGCGCAATTTACATCCAAGGGTTAATTAAGCGTTGTTTTTCAGCTGTGGTGATCCCAAGAAACCGTCATTTTCAACGCCAAAATATATACATTTTTCCTGTAGCATAATTCACAAGCGAAGGTTAATTACAATTTTATCTCTTGTTGTGTAGCGTAAAAAACATGCCATTGTAACACGCTACAAAGCTACTAGTTTGTGGTGGCTCAATTCTTTGGCGCAATTTACATCCAGGGGTTAATTAAGCGTTGTTTTTCAGCTGTGGTGATCCCAAGAAACCGTCATTTTCAACGCCAAAATATATACATTTTTCCTGTAGCATAATTCACAAGCAAAGGTTAATTACAATTTTATCTCTTATTGTGTGGCGTAAAAAACACCGCATTGTAACACGCGGCAAAGCTACTAGTTTGTGGTGGCTCAATTCTTTGGCGCAATTTACATCCAGGGGTTAATTAAACGATGTTTTTCAGCTGTGGTGATCCCAAGAAACTGTCATTTCCAACGCCAAAATATATACATTTTTCCTGTAGCATAATTCACAAGCAAAGGTTAATTACAATTTTATCTCTTATTGTGTGGCGTAAAAAACACCGCATTGTAACACGCGACAAAGCTACTAGTTTGTGGTGGCTCAATTCTTTGGCGCAATTTACATCCAGGGGTTAATTAAGCTTTGTTTTTCAGCTGTGGTGATCCCAAGAAACAGTCATTTTCAACGCCAAAATATATACATTGTTCCTGTAGCATAATTCACAAGCGAAGGTTAATTACAATTTTATGTCTTGTTGTGTGGCGTAAAAAACACCGCATTGTAACACGCTACAAAGCTACTAGTTTGTGGTGGCTCAATTCTTTGGCGCAATTTACATCCAGGGGTTAATTAAACGATGTTTTTCAGCTGTGGTGATCCCAAGAAACTGTCATTTCCAACGACAAAATATATACATTTTTCCTGTAGCATAATTCACAAGCAAAGGTTAATTACAATTTTCTCTCTTATTGTGTGGCGTAAAAAACACCGCATTGTAACACGCGACAAAGCTACTAGTTTGTGGTGGCTCAATTCTTTGGCGCAATTTACATCCAGGGGTTAATTAAGCTTTGTTTTTCAGCTGTGGTGATCCCAAGAAACAGTCATTTTCAACGCCAAAATATATACATTGTTCCTGTAGCATAATTCACAAGCGAAGGTTAATTACAATTTTATGTCTTGTTGTGTGGCGTAAAAAACACCGCATTGTAACACGCTACAAAGCTACTAGTTTGTGGTGGCTCAATTCTTTGGCGCAATTTACATCCAGGGGTTAATTAAGCGTTGTTTTTCAGCTGTGGTGATCCCAAGAAACCATCATTTTCAACGACAAAATATATACATTTTTCCTGTAGCATAATTCACAAGCGGAGGTTAATTACAATTTTATCTCTTGTTGTGTAGCGTAAAAAACACGCCATTGTAACACGCTACAAAGCTACTAGTTTGTGGTGGCTCAATTGTTTGGCGCAATTTACATCCAGGGGTTAATTAAGCGTTGTTTTTCAGCTGTGGTGATCCCAAGAAACCGTCATTTTCAATGCCAAAATATATACATTTTTCCTGTAGCATAATTCACAAGCAAAGGTTAATTACAATTTTATCTCTTGTTGTGCAGCGTAAAAAACACGCCATTGAAACACGCGACAAAGCTACTAGTTTGTGGTGGCTCAATTGTTTGGCGCAATTTACATCCAGGGGTTAATTAAGCGTTGTTTTTCAGCTGTGGTGATCCCAAGAAACCGTCATTTTCAACGCCAAAATATATACATTTTTCCTGTAGCATAATTCACAAGCAAAGGTTAATTACAATTTTATCTCTTATTGTGTGGCGTATAAAACACCGCATTGTAACGCGCTACAAAGCTACTACTTTGTGGTGGCTCAATTCTTTGGCGCAATTTACATCCAGGGGTTAATTAAGCGTTGTTTTTCAGCTGTGGTGATCCCAAGAAACCGTCATTTTCAACGCCAAAATATATACATTTTTCCTGTAGCATAATTCACAAGCGAAGGTTAATTACAATTTTATCTCTTGTTGTGTAGCGTAAAAAACACGCCATTGTAACACGCTACAAAGCTACTAGTTTGTGGTGGCTCAATTGTTTGGCGCAATTTACATCCAGGGGTTAATTAAGCATTGTTTTTCAGCTGTGGTGATCCCAAGAAACCGTCATTTTCAACGCCAAAATATATACATTTTTCCTGTAGCATAATTCACAAGCAAAGGTTAATTACAATTTTATCTCTTATTGTGTGGCGTAAAAAACACCGCATTGTAACACGCTACAAAGCTACTAGTTTGTGGTTGCTCAATTCTTTGGCGCAATTTACATCCAGGGGTTAATTAAGCGTTGTTTTTTAGCTGTGGTGATCCCAAGAAACTGTCATTTTCAACGCCAAAATATATACATTTTTCCTGTAGCATAATTCACAAGCGAAGGTTAATTACAATTTTATCTCTTGTTGTGTAGCGTAAAAAATATGCCATTGTAACACGCTACAAAGCTACTAGTTTGTGGTGGCTCAATTCTTTGGCGCAATTTACATCCAGGGGTTAATTAAGCGTTGTTTTTCAGCTGTGGTGATCCCAAGAAACAGTCATTTTCAACGCCAAAATATATACATTGTTCCTGTAGCATAATTCACAAGCGAAGGTTAATTACAATTAGATATGTGCTAATATATCAAAAAATAGATTCGGTCACTTCTCCGAATTTTCATACAAAATTAGTTTAGTTACGAAATACTTAGGCACGAATTTCGTTAAAAATCAGCTATTTACAGGCATCCCCGAGCCAGCAGGGTGCTGTTTGAAAAATTGTGCCATGCTTAAATATGCAGAGGGAGCTTGGTTTGGTCTTCATACAATGTTGTGTGTTTTGTATGACAGCAGATGACTGCCGCCGCTCTTAGAATCGCTTCACTATAAAAATTCCCTGGGCACTTAAGAGGGCAAAAACTGACCAAAAAACTCAGCGGGAAAAAGTAGCCTGATAAAGTCATGCCAGCGAAAGCTGGAAAAAAACAAGCTGAGAGCTCAGGTGGCAACATTAGTGACAGAGGGGTGGAGGTGACGGCGGCAAGCCACAGCAGCATGAGGTCAGGCAGTGGCACAATGACATTCTGGAGGTGGGAAAACACGAGGAAGCCACAGAGTGGCACAATGACTGAGAGCGGAGGTCCCCGGCGGGAGCAGTATGAGGTCAGGCAGTGGCACAATGACATTCTGGAGGTTTGGGAAAAAGTATTAGGCCACAAATGGCACAATGACACAGTGTGGAGGTCACGACAGCAGCAGCATGAGAAACAGGCCCGTGGCACAATGACATTCTAGAGGCGGCAAAACAGTATTAGGCCACAGAGTGGCACCCAAACACAAAAGTGTGGAGGTCACGGCGGCAGCAGTATGAGATAAGGCAGTGGCACAATGAAATTCTGGAGGCGGCTAAACAGTATTAGGCCACAGAGTGGCACAAACACACAGTGTGGAGGTCCCGGCAGCAGACGTATGAGATCAGGAAGTTGGCACAATGACATTCTTGAGGTGGCAAAACAGTATTAGGCCACAGAGTGGCAAAATCACACAGTGTGAGGTCACGGCGTGCGCCAGCCGAGTATTGAGATCAGGGCCAGTGGACACAATGACATTCTGGAGGCGGTCCTAAAAACCGCAGTATTAGGCCACCAGAGTTGGCAAATTTCACACAGTTGTGTGAGGTCCGGCCGGCAGCCAGTATGAGATAAGGAGTGGCACATGACATTCTGGAGGCTTGCAAAACAGTATTAGGCCACAGGTGGCATAATCACAAGCAGTGTGGACTGTGATGGTCACGGCCCAAGGGCAGCAGTATGAGATAAAGGGCAGTGGGCACAATGACATTCTGGAGGGGGGCACAAAACAGTATTAGGCCACAGAGTGGCAAAATCACACAGGTTGTGGAGCGGTCACCGGGCGGCAACAGTATGAGAACCAGTGGCACAATGACAGATTCTGGAGGCGGCAAAACAGTATTCGGCCACAGAGGGTCACATTCACACAGTGTGAAGGTCTCAACAGCAAGCAGCATGAGGTCAGACAGTGGCCACAATGACATTCCTGGATGGCGGCAAAACAGTATTCGGCCACAGTGTGACACAATCCACAGTGTGGAGGTCACGACAGCAGCGCATGAGATCAGGCAGTGGCACAATGACATTCTGGAGGTGGATAAACAGGAGGAAGACAAGAATGGCACAATGACTGAGAGCGGAGGTCCGGGGCAGCGCATGAAGAGGCAGTGGCTCAATGCCACGTGTGAAGGGCAGGAGGATCCAGCAGCGCATGAGGTCAGAGAGTGGCACAATGAATTCTGGAGGGGGAAAAAGGGAAAGCCCAGGTGGCACAATGATGAGAGGGAGGTCACGGCGGCAGCACATGAGGTCGGGTGGCCAATGACACAGTGTGGGGACATGGCGCGCCAAGCAGCAGAGAGGTCGGGACGTGGCACATGAACAGGTGGATGTCACGGCACAGAAAACAGCAGCCGCATGAGGTATAGAGGGCACAATAAAAGGGGTTTGAGGTGGGTGGCAATACGCCCCGGTTTAAAAAAGGTGGTGGCAGATGGAAAACGGGCAGCAGAGTGTGGCATCGGGCGGGTGGGGGGCATCAAAAATTTAGCAGGTATTTGAACCCAGACGACCCAAAGGCATTGGTGTTGGAAAACCCCCCGATCCACGCCCGTTCTCTTGACAAGGGCGTTGTTCCACATTTTTCCCCTGGCAAGCGGGTTTCCTTGGTTTAAAAAACGAGGCCCCGCCCACTGAACACCCCTCTTGCCCACTACTGGCGGGCAGGACGTTCTCCACTGCAAATCGGCAAATTGCGGACAATCCCGTTTGGTGCCAGAGTCCCCCGGATTTAAACCCCGGGGAGAGTGCTGTCCAAGTAGGCCACAACCTGTTGGGTTTAGGGATGCTCCAGGTCCTGGGCCCCGCTGGCTGGCGTTGCCCCCCTCACTAGGGGGTGAAGGAAGCTGCTCTCAGTGAATCCAGACTTAGGTTATATGATGGAGTGGTTTTCTGCTCCACCCCCCCACCTTCCCCCCCAGCCGCGGCAGTAGTAGTGAGCGCTGAGGAAAAAACCCCCGGGAGACCTGCAGAGGAGGGAGATGCCCAAAATAGGGAGGGCCAAAATGATTACGGAGGGTTTCCCTTTAGTATTTGAGTTTGTCTTCCCTTCAATAGCTGGGAAAAAAGGTCCCATTTTGGGCCGGTGCGAGGGTCCAATAGGGTGGAAGCCAAAAAAGTCTCCCTTGCCGGATGCTGACTTTTTGGGCTGTCACTAGCCAGGCAAATAAGCATGCTGCGGCCTCTGCACAAGTGACCCCGGGGGGCTCCCTGCCCCTTTTTCCACTGTATATGGCCACGGTGCTTGGGGGTCTCTGTTATCTTCCTCTCTCCTTCCCCTCCTCCGCTGCTCCTGCTCCTCCTCTCTTGTCACCTGGTAGAAAATCATCATTTCCCAGACAATGCTTTGTCCAATGTCCTCCTCCCTCTCCATTTCAGTCCCCCCCGGATATGTGGCCCACGAGATGTAGTCGCCCCTTCCAGGCCCCGCCCCGACAAATTTTTTAGCATCTGTTTCCCGGACTGAAGCGTGGAATGACGTTATTCATCCGTAGTCCGGCGGGTGACAAAAAAGTCGCCTCCTCGAATGGCCTCAACAAACGGAGGTTTCAGCATTGCTGCCCCTGGCGACATCAAAGTTTTAAGGGGGTACTTCTGTCTGCCTGGATCATCAAAAATCGTTTAAAAGGCCCTTTTTCTGTTTTACAGTCGGTCCAAAATGTGCAGGCTGGAATTCCCGGGGTGGAAAAATCGCATTTTCAGGGGTTGTTGGGGGGGGCCCGTTCTGCCGCTGCAATTCAGGGGGTGTTCCCGGCTTTGTAGAATGGATAAAAATGATGCACGTTTTGGCCCCTTTTCGAATGTTCTAAGATCGGTGGAAGACTCAGGAAAAACCTTTTTTTACAAACCCGATTGAACCTGCGCCTGCAGGGGCATGGACAAACCTCCCCGGTGCGCGCGGACCCATGTCCTCCATTGTCGTCACCATGGTTCCCCATTTGCAGTTGGCCGGAGAAAAACCAACACGATTTCTTGCTGCATGACGCGGAGCGTTTCCCCCCCTGTGTGATTCGTTCGCCAGGGAAGCCCGGTGAGAACTGCGTGACACCGCTGTGCCCCACCATGTGGTATGATGGAGCATACTTGTGGGGGCTGGGAAGATGGGGTGGTGGGTGGGGGGAGGGGGGGGCGGCCCTTGGCGCAGGGCAGAGTTTGACAAAGGGAGGGGAAAGCGGCGTTCCTGTCCAAGTTGTTGGTGTGCCTGGGCCCGGAAGCACATTCACCCAGTGGGCCCTAAAGG
>JAODAL010071646.1:0-15440 GCA_025379985.1 Phyllomedusa bahiana
TCTCCCCCCTTGTTTTTCCACCCCAGAATGTCTTGTCCACTGACGACCTCATGCTGCTGCTCCCGTGACCTCCTCACTGTGTCTTTGTGCACTCAGTGCCTACTCTTGTTTTTGCCACCTCCAGAATGTCATTGTGCCACTCTCTGACCCTCATGCTCCCTGCTGCCGTGCCCCCCCACACTGTGTCATTGGGCCACCTGTGGCCTATCCGGGTTTTTGCCACCTCAGAATGTCATTGTGCCACTGTCTGACCTCATGCCTGCTGCTGTCGGACCTCCAACACTGTGTCATTGTGCCACTTGTGGCCTACTCCTGTTTTTGCCACCTCCAGAATGTCTTTGTGCCCCCTCTCTAAACCTCATGCTGCTTCTGTGGCTGTTGCCGTGCCCTCCACACCCTGTCATTGTGCCACTCTCTGACCTCATGCTGTTGCTCCTGCTGTCACCTCCACTCTGTGTCATTGTGCCACTCTGTGGCCTATTCCTGTTTTTGCCACCACCAGAATGTCATTCTGCCACCTCTGACCTCATGCTGCTGCTGTGGCTGCTCCCATAACCTCCACACTCTGTCATTGTCCCCACTCTGTGGCCTACTCCTGTTTTTTGCCACCTCCAGAATGCATTGTCCCAAATTGCCTGACCTCTGCTGCTGCTTTTGGCTGCTGCCGTGCCCTCCACACGGTCATTGTGCCACTCTGTGGCCTACTCCTGTTTTTGCCACCTCCATAATGTTATTGTGCCACTCCTGACCTCATGCTACTTTGGCTGACCCGTGACCCCCACACTCTGTCACTGATATTCCACTGAGCTCCTCAGCTTGTTTTTTTCCCAGCTTTTGCAGCCATGACTTTACAGGCTACATTCCCGCTTGAGTTTTTTTGTCATTTTTTTCCTTTCTTAAGTGCCCAGGGAATTTTATAGTGAAGCGAAAGGCAGGGGTCATTTACTAAAAACACAACATTGTATGAAGACCAAACCAAGCTCCCTCTGCATATTAAAGCATGGCACAATGTTTACAGCACCCTGCAGGCTCTTTTGCAGCCTGGAAATAGCTGTTTTTTAACGTGATTCGTCCCAAAGTAATTCGGACCGAAACAAATTTTGTCGGAAAATTTGGCGAAGTCACCGAAACGAATTTTTGAGAAATTCTGCCATATCTAATTATAATTGTTATAATTTATTTTAAAGCATCATTAATTCCAGAGCAAAAAGTTGAAGGGGATTTATATACATAACATGAGGCCAAACAAAGTAAAATGGCACGACTAAATGACTATCTACTGGCACAGAGGGAGAGGAGACCCTGCCCGTGAAGAAGGCTTGCAATCTAAAAAAGAGGAGGATAGAGACATTACAGGAGTGGCAGACATGTTTGTGAGATGGTGTAGGGGCAGCGGGGTTATTGTAGTTATAGGCTATCCTAAAAAGATGGGTTTTCAGGTTGCTTTTGAAACTAGTGAGGGGGGAGGAGAGTCTGGTGTGTTGCGGTTGTGAGTTCCAGAGAAAGGGGCATGCATGAGAGAAGTCTTGGAGATGGTTGTGTGAGGAGCTGACAAGAGTAGAGCAAAGAAGGTCTAGTGAGGAGCAGAATTTGTGTGAAGGGAAATATCTTGAGAGTAAGGCAGAAATGTATGGGGAGACATGTAATATATCTCCAAGCAATCTTAAATGTGTGGCCTACATTTTCAAAGTCATTTGTGGGGAATCTACCTATCTGACTTGTATGCCAAGGCAAGGCCTGGCTCTACATCAGGACATAATTTTGCTCAGAACCCAAACTGTAATGTGGAAAAAAAATCTGATTGTCTAGCTGATGGCTCCCAAAGATAAAAAAATCAAAGTTCTACCTTATCAATTAACCCTGAATAGCCTGAACAAGGTGCGGAAGGCCTTGTGAGACAAGTTCTGTTGCTAACTGAATAAGCTGGGGACAGTTTGCTACTACCTATCCACTGGATTAACAATTGGAACACATGGGTCCACGGTGTTAAAGTAGGAAATTTTGTATGTAAAACAGTGACCTTTCCCAGTGATTTTCTGGTAATAGAAAGCTCTACCAAGAGTATTAATAAAGTATGATTCATTTAATAAAGTATTAAGAATAAGGTGGCAACTATTTTAGGGAGCAGATCCAAAGGGTGGGTCTTACATAAATCATAAAATTATGGTTTATCCTATGAGTCAAAGATGGGAACACTCCTTTAAATTCAATCTTAAAGACACTGGAGCTGTATCATGCCTATTTTTAAGCAGAGAAGGGACAGTGCATAATGGAACATATTTGAACAGCTATCACAAATTTGATTTAAATGAGACATTGGGCATAGCACTTTGGAGTCCACACAATTGAAAAGACAACAGCACTTTAAAAACTGACATTGACATAACTTTGCCACAAGCAAGTAAAGTAATTATGACACCTCATTTTGGTACAGCTGAAATGACTTGATAAGAAGCCATGACAAAGTGCATATCACACAAAGTGAGCCGTTTTATCAGTGAAACACTAAATCAGCATGTACTGTATTTCTGCAGTCCTCTTAAATCTTGCAATAACAGAACACTTTATATGTCATGTAAGTGTATTGCTGACAACTTAGTACAAGAAGATACATCTCATCCTATTTTTTTGCTCTCTGCTATATAGTTGTGTTGTGTCTGACTTCTATTAAGCATGTTATAATCATATAAAATTAACAGATTGATTCTATCTTGAATATTTTTACATTATTACTATATAAACTGCAATTAATTTCAAGTGACTGAACTTATGAAAGGTTTAAATACATAACATTTAAGAAACACAAGCACAATAACAAAAATCAACTATGAAATATAAAAAGAGAAAGGGCCGTCTTAAGGCAGGGCGACGCTAGCTGTTTTAAAAACGGGCTCGGGCCCCAATAAAACACCCTGTGCCCCGAGTCTCCCGGGCTCCAGGCCTCCCGCCCGGGCCTGGAGCACCGACTGGCCCTTCAGCTGCATGTGGTCCGCTGGAGCACACTCAGCTGAGGGCTTCTGCGGAGCAGAGAGCGGGGCGCTCCCTGCCCCGCAGGGAGTGTCGGACCCGCAGGTCCGACACAGCGGGCCGCCGGGTCCTCACAAGCGCTGAGGACCCGCCGCGGCCCCGTGTGCCACCCGGGAGCGTCGCGATGATGTTTATGTCATCACCAACGCTGCCTCTCCTCGGGCGCACAGCGCTCTTAGGCCGTGCGCCCGAGACTGCCGAGGAGCGCGCTCGCCGGGGGAGTTAAGGTAGTTTTGAATGTTGTTATTTTTAAACGCGTTTAAACCTGCCTCAGTGCCCCTATATACTGCCTGTGCCCCTATAATGCCTGCCTGTGGCCCCCATTCCCTGCCGTTGCCCCTATTTAAAGCCTGCCTGTGGCCCCCCTATCCCTGCCTGTGACCCCCCTATCCCTGCCTTGTGGAACCCAAATCCCTGCTGTGGCCCCCATATCCTGCCTGTGGCCCCATATACTGCCTGTAACCCCATAACCCTGCCTTGGCCCCATATATTTCCTGTGGACCCCCAAATCCCTGCCTGTGGCCCCCCTAACTGCCTTGCCCCTATATGCCTGCCTGTGGCCCCCATATACTGCCCGTGGCCCCATATACTGCCTTTGGCCCCCATATCCCTGCCTGTGGCCCCCATATACTGCCTTTGGCCCCCATATACCGCCTGTGGCCCCCATATCCCTGCCTGTGGCCCCATATACTGCCTGTGGCCTCCATATCCCTGCCTTTGCCCAATATAATTTCCTGCCTGTGGCCCCCATATGCTGCCTGTAGCCCCCATATCCCTGCCTGTGGCCCCCATATACTTCCCGTGGCCACCATATCCCTGTCTGTGCCCCCATAATGCTGCCTGTGGCCCCATATGCTGCCTGTGCCCCCATATCCCTCTCTGTGGGGCCCCCTATAAAAAGCTGCCTGTGCCCCTATAATGCCTGCCTGTGGCCCCCTATTCTGCCTGTGGCCCCCATATCCCTGCCTGTGGCCCACATATTCTGCCTGTGGCCCCCCATATCCCTGCCTGTGGCTCCCATATCCCTGCCTGTGGCTCCCATATCCCGGCCTGTGCCCCCATATGCTGCCTGTGGCCCCCATATCCCTGCCTGTGGCCCCCATACGCCTGCCTGTGGCCCCCATACGCCTGCCTGTGGCCACCATATGCCTGCCTGTGGCCACCATATGCTGCCGGTGCACCGAAATACCTGCCTGTGGCCCCCATATACTGCCTGTGTCCCCCCATATACCTCCTGTTTTGCCCCCATTTTACTGCCTGTGTCCCTAAAATACCTGCCTGTGGCCCCCATATACTGCCGTGTCCCTATATAAACCCGCCTGTGGCCCCCATAAACCGCCTCGTGACCCCAAAATACTGCCTCAGTGACCCTATATTCTTCCTCCCTGCCCCTCTTGACCTTCTTGTCCCCCCTATATACTGCCTCCGGTCCCAAATTTACTGCCTGTGGCCCTATATACTGCCTCAGTGCCCCTATATACCTGCCCGTGGCCCCATATACTGCCTGTGCCCCCCTATATACAGCCTTTGGCCCCCTATCCCTGCCTGGGCCCCTATATACCTGCCTGTGGCCCCTATATACCTGCCTGTGGCCCAATATATCAGCCTGTGGCCCCATATACTGCCTGTGCCCCATAACTGCTTCAGTGCCCCTATAAACCTAACTGAGGGGACTGCTATACCTATAATTAAGGAGTTGCGGAAATGTGATAATTCTAAGATATTTGAGGTCCAAATCCTCAGGACGAGTCTTGGCCGGGGCAATCAGCATGAAAGTGTGAACCGGATGGAGAAGAAAAGGGAAAGGGGAACGACGCTGATCAGAAAAAACGTCCTCCGGTGAGTCACTAAATGTAACTGAGTGTAATCACTTATATGTTGCCAGAGCCAAAATACAACTAGTACTACCACTACTGGTCACTGTATGGCGGTGGTATATGTAATCAGAGCCTGTGTAAGCTGATATCACATATGGGGTTGCGTTCGGTCAGGGTCCCGGCAGATTATTTGAGCCTTAAGTAGTAAATTTTTTTGGTCTTGGTTTTGTAGGAGGGTTTAAAATAACAATCACTTGTCTGGTAATTTGCTCCATGTGTAGGGGGATGTTTTGGTGACTGTTTAGGGGTATTGTCATATGAAGGTGAGAAGTTCTGAAAAAGTAAATTTGTCATTGGTGATTTTACTGACAGTGACTGCTGAGAAAATGAGGGGGATCTGTGGGGGATGTGCAAAAATTTATGACGGGAAACAAAAGGTTTTTCTCAAAAAACACATCCCATTACAATGGGGCGCGAAAAAATGTGTGTGAACCCAGCCCTACCCAAAAAACACAAAGGGCCCGAGCCCGATTTTTTTAAACCCTCGCAACGCCCCTCTCTAAGGGTTTCCAAAATTTTTAAGGGAAGGGGGGAGATGAGGAAATAACTATTCAAATTTATGATGACAGCAGAGCATATAACGTAAGCTACTGTTTGGTTAGGTTTTAGGTTTTTTGAAGGTTACAATGGTAATGGAGGATCTGATGTGGTGAGGTAATTATTTACTTAACATACATAATGCACAGAAGACATTTTGGAGATAGTTGTGTGGGAGCAGCCCCAAGGAAAATAAAATTTAAATTTGGAAAAGTGAGGGAAGTACAAAATTGAACCGAGTGTGTAGAGGTGACATTAAAGGGAACAGCCTATTATCAGGGGTTCAAATTTTAAACTGAATTCACTTGGCAATGGATAGTTAATGGATTGTCAGATGGAAGAGACAGAGGAGAAGGGAGGACAGCAAAATTGAGGGTAGATTGCAGGAGCGAAAAAATGCATTTTGGAGCCTTTGAAAAGGACCTGTAGTAAGCAGGGGGATATGCAGTAGCCCCAACATTTTCTTTTCCAAAACCGAGAAAAGAGCTAATTGGGAAATGTTTTTGAGGTGAAGGCAGGAGGAGGTGGTTAAGGCTTAGGTGTGTGGCTATAAGCATGGGGCACAGTCAAAGGTTATCCCATGAAGGTAGACTTTTGGGACTGGAGAAAGTGTGGACTGTGATTGATAGTTCTAGTGTAGGGTGTTGAGGGATAGGAAACTATGATTTTTTAATCCTTTTTTTAGGAAGCAGCAGGAGAAGGAAGAGGATATAACCTACATTTTCAGATAACAATTTTGACCTATATATTACATAGACATTTTAGGGTTCTGAAAAAAAAGGGGGAAACAGGGGGCCAAGATAAATTTGAGTGTCAAAACGGAAATAGTACTTTGAGCAATAACATTCTATGAGCCCCGGGCCAAAGTTAAGGGGAAATAGTATTAGGTCCAAGACAGAAGGGGAGGAAGTAGTGGTGGTGATTGGAAACACTAAAGTTCAATAATGTACGAGGAGATCATGGAAACAGCCAGGAATGGCTGCTTAAGAATGGTTGTGTTAGTTATGAGTTTAAAAGAAAAAGGGAAGACACCAGTGGTTAGTGGTAGGTTGAAGAGGTGGTTAGGGGGGGAAAAACCAGTAGTAAATGGGGGCTTAAAGTGTTGTCTTGGACAGAAATTGCAATTTTCTGGCTGGTTCCAAGCAGATTTGTGAAAGGGTTGGGGTGTTTTCCTCCCTGCGGGGCCATTTTCTTTTCTTAGACAGCCCTCAAAGTGTCATGTGATGTTTCCATTCTGTGTGAGTGGGGAAAGGGAGATTTCTGGGCTGTCTTTCCCCAATCATTGGACGTGAAAACTAAGTGTAACCGATAGTTTATATAAATTTCTCGCTCTTTCTATATCTTGTAATGGAATGGGATTTGGCATTCGGACTCGGGGAAGATGAGTTTTTTTTTTTTCTCTGTCTCTCACTCACAGAGGTATAATCCTGCAGATTATTACACCCCCCTACAGATCTGCAAACAAACAACGCTTTTCTTTTTTTTTTACAGGGGACTGCACTATGCACCAAGGTTTACGGGGGACCCTCATCTTCTCACAAAAGTTTTTTACAGGGGTATGCACGAGTTTCACGGGGGTCTGCAAGGAAAGACGCACTCTCAGGGGACGCGTGTTTTCCGTTTTCCATGGTTCTGTTGTGAAAGACTGCACCCTTACAGGGGACGGGTTTTTTTTTCTATTTTACCGGGTCTCCAGTAAACGCACCTTTTACATGGAATTGGGGGGGTTTTTCTGTTTTATGTACTGCACATAATTTTTACAGGGGACTGCCGAGTAAACTGCACTTTTTACATGGGACTGCGTGTTCCTCTCTCATCCATGCTTTCCAATACTTTACATACATCCCCCTGCGCTTCCCTCTGCGACCTTTTTTACTGCATCTCCTTTCCCCTTGCACTTTCTCGTCTGCGACCGGGCAGACAGAACGTTAGCTGACATCAGCAATTTTTAGCTGGGTTTCCCCCCTGGTCAAACCCCGTTGCTAAGCACACTAAAGCAGCCCTTTCTTTTAAACCCTAGCATTTGCTAATGGGAAACCAAGGCTTTGCTTAATTTTTGGTCCCCCTTTTAAACTATGATCTTTCGTGTAACAAACCCTTTGAGTGGGATAGGTTTAGGGCAATGCACCATGGACAATGTTTGGGATTGTTTGGGGAAATTTTATCACATAAAAGGGAAAAAATTTTGGAGAAAAGAGCACTGTGCAGTTGTGCAAAGGGATTTAGGGGACTATGGGCTGAAGTTGTTGCTGCTGAAATGTTGGTGAGCCCAACTCTATTGCCTGTGATGTTCAAATAATCAATTAGTATAAATTATCCTAAGGGAAAGGAACTACCATCCAGTTTAAGGCATAAGAGACAGATACAACAAGTAGCTTGAGGTATTTCCTTTGAGGTTCCCTGTCACAGGAAAAAAAGCCACACAAAGTAAGGGTACAAATCTTTACATACTAAAACTACAAAAATTAGAACTGTTTATTAGCTAATCACTAGCAAATCACATAGTAAAAACGTTAACAGCCAATCAAATTCACAGTTAACAAATTTATTTGGCAAAAGAATACTTTATATTCAGTAAAATTTACCACATTACCATTAAAGATGCTATGCTAATTCTATGTTCAGCTGTTCTTTCTACTTGCAGTCTATTTGCAGTTGCTGCAATTTCATATAGTCCTTAAATCAACTTGTTTTCCCAGGACACAAACTTAGCCTTATAGAATATCTAAATATACCTTATGAAACTTTAATCTAGACAACCTTGGACTTTATTTTTTCATTCCTACATAAAATTACTGTTTTCCTTCAAAGTAAAATTTTAATCAATTTATGCATTTTTACTTAAAAATTTTCACCACAAAACTTTTTTATATTGCGATTTTGTCTTTTTAAATGGTGGCAAAGACCCGGTGGGAAAAGGGGAAAGAGAGTACGAGCACCAGAGGGCGGAGTAAAGATTTGAAAGTGTTAAATAATTGCCTCGGTTTGTGACACAGAGCAGATATGAGAATAATAAGGAATCGTGTTTGGGGAAAGTAGGGCACACTTTAAAAGTAAAAGTTCTTTTTATGTTTTAAAAGTTACCCCGGGTGTCGTTTTTTTATACTATTGTTTTACAATCGAGGGATTAAGGTAATAATGGATGAAAACAGAAGAAGAACTAGAGTTCAGATATAAGGACAGATAAGTTTGAGAAGGCAGATGTTCTACGGGGTACATAGGCAGGTAAAAACAAGGTCTAGTGTGTGTCCTTGTATGTTGGTGGCTATGGTAAACTACTGTGAGGGGCCAAAGGAGGAAGACATTGTTAAGAGTTTTGTGGCAACTGTGTCATTTGCTAATGTTGAAGTGACCCAATAAGATGTAGTGGATTACAGTTGTAGAAAAGTACAGGAGTGAAGTGGTTAAAAAAAGATGATGGCAGAGCCTGGTGGTTGGTAGATGATGGCTACTTGGAGGTCACAGAGAGAGCAATATGGACAGAATGAACCTCTAAAGTAGGAAGGGTGTGGGTTTTTTCTCCTAACCTTCATCATATGGGAACAATACTGTTAATTTCCTAGTACAGTATGCTAAAGTTGTGACAGTCCTAATCATGCATAATTTACTTAACTTTAATTTGTGCATACCCATGGCATACATTTACAGCACTGAACACTAACTACAAAGCACCAGCACTGTAAAAAAAAACAGCAGATATTCACATTTACCATGAGATATACAGCAGAGTCTGTGCAGATCCTTATTAACTGTCAGATTTCATGTGTTTGGAGATATTCTTCCCCAGAAGTAAAGCTTGTGAAATGGGTGTCATACAAAGTTCTCAGGGTTCTCTTTGGTAGACCTATTAGAGCTCAGTAAGATGAAGCTGTAGTATATCTGTGTGCATGAGACATTACTTATGATTTTTAAATATTTTGCTACTTATAATTGCAGTTTTTTTTACTTGAATGGTTTATAAAAATGACCAAAGCAGCATTATGAACTCACAACATGACTACAGACTGATGCCTCAGTGAGGTAACCCTTTCTCTTATAAAACCAATTAGAAATTACACTTGCTGAAGCATGGCGCAATGTGGATTCTATATAAGTCCAGGAGAAGAAAACCCTCTGGACCAGATATAAAATAATGTTCCTTGTGGAAAGTGTCTTAGGCAGTCCTGTGCCAAAGGTGAGTTGATACTTATGATTGAAAGTATCTCATGGTATTTTGTAAAAGTTGTAAGATAAACTGCCCACGTGCAAAAAAAAGTGTATTAGCCGCGCCACTTTGAAAATGGCATGACTAGCGACACATGAGCTGAGACACTTTTTGGCATGAGAGCTACATAAATGAGTTTTATTGTACGAAATGGCATAGATATACCCCCTGTAGAGAGACACTTTAGGAATATGTCAGATATGGCACACACCATGTAGTGTACAGGAGTTGGTGGTACAATACACTACTAAAAGAGTTATTGTTTTTGGTAATTGCACTAATATCTGTATTAGCGCTGTAAGTAGTATGATAAATATTTGTTATAATGTTTGTTGATCTCTATTTCAGCTATCAGCTTCTGCACTTGTCTGTAAATGTGTATAGTCATGCTGCCATGCAGAATTGTAACCAGTTTCAGCCACTCAGAGCGAATAGCGGGAATCACTAAGACAACACAAGGGTGGGATTAGAGTAGGTAGTTTATATAAGTTCAGGTAAAGTTAGTTTCTGCATCTATCCAGGGCAGCCTGTTTCTCCACTAGAACTGTTCTCTCCATTGATTTCCACCTTTGGGTTAACAGTGTCATCATCATCATCATCATCAGCTGCAGCTGTCAGGGGTGCACTTCATCATGCTATCCTGACATAGGCTGTGCTGCCTCTGGACTCAGTGGTCAGCTCTAATCCTTTATTTTGTCACATATCTGGTCACATGGGAGTGGATCAAGAAAGAGGAAACGTAAATATAGAAGGACTCAGCTGGGTTGTGCAAGATACTCAGGTGATATCTCAGATAGCAGGTCTGGAAGACATTCATGCAAGGAACTTTATTTAGGAACATTATTCTGCATTAGTCTGCTGAGTGGCTTGAACTGGATGAAAAGAAGTGTAACTTTGAACGCTATCACTGTCATTTGTATTCCATCTTGCCTGGTGAAGTAAAGCGGTCTAAGATGATTTTGAGGAATGTTAACCCTATGTCTCCTGCCTGCTTATTCTGCACCGTATACCAAGGACACCCCACACACCACCTACCACAGGCAGTTGGGGACAGATCACCGCTAGAGTGTGCCCCAGGGGAAACAACATCCACAGGGCAGACCCCCTCTTCACTGGTGCCGTAGCGGGAGAGGCATGAGTGGTGCAGTTGATGAGAGGAATAGCCGCCGTGACCAGAATAGCAGCCCCTGAGCTATGGCTACTTCTGCTTCCAGCCCTCTCATTTGCAATTCTATGCACCCGCAACACCACAACCATTATTTCTGCCGTAACCTATGACAAAAAACTGGTGAGGCAAATTTCAGACATCTGGGCCTCAGTGTGTCTGCATTTAAAGTACAGGCCTATATCCTTGCTATCGATGTTTAGAATATGATCATCGGCCTGAATCCATAGTGAAGGAAAAGTTAACAGGACAATTTTGAAGTAATAGCACCTCAGGCAGTCGTGGTTAGGACACAGTCACTATTTTTTCCATTGAACCTTTTAAGTGTTTAGAGTGAAAACAAATAAAATATCTATTTAGGTTTGTTGATACTTCCAAGAATTTTACGTTTTTAACAAATCCATCTTCTATATTACTTTACCAAGAGTTCTATTTTTTATAAGAGAAATTTTATCTAAGTTAAACCTAATTGCAGCATTTGATCCAAAACACCACTGAAAGGCTTTTCAAGAAAAAAAAAAAGATATCGATATTCTTGAAATATAAAAATATTCTTCAAGGCTGCTATGGATGCTACAGTAGTTTCTTTCATGTTTGATGACTTTAAGTGGCTAGTTTGATAGTTATTTCTGATTGCTTTCATGTCTTCTCAATTTAGGGAGACAAATCAGTAAACTGAGAGAGTCACATCATATTGAGGTCCCAAGCATTAGTTTTCCCACAGGCTTCAGAAATTCTCTCAATTTCATGGTTGTCTGCACAGCTTTATTTACACTGAAACCCCTCTGCCATCAGTTTCACAGCACAAACTAGAGATGATTTGTTGAAAATCTATTCCATATTATTTTTGAGAAAAATAAAGCTATTAGTCCCCCAAAAGATTTCATGGTGTCAGCTAAAATTCATCTGACCTGGAAATAAGATAATGACCGAGTAAATTATATCAACAGAAGGCAACTATGTCGTTTAAAACATATAGAATGTTTCTAATTTTAAACTATTTAGTAACAATATTATTGTTTTTTTGAGTTTCAAAAGAGCTATAATCATTCAAGTTGCATGAACAGTAGAAAATGATGTAATTCATAATTCACGGAAGCTGACATACACATTTGTCTATCCCCAAAGTACATATCTAACTCTAGGTGTAAAGGCCTCAGCTATAACTTCATGCTTCCTACTGTTTAAAATGGAGAAACTGCTGGCTGTAAGTCTTCGCTGACACTTGGAAGCCAAATCAGGACATTAGTTATACTTTATGTAAAAGCATTATGCACATTGCTTAAAAGTAGAATACACTATTTAAGTCAATATTTAAAAAAAGACACCAAAGATAGCTTTTTAACCTATTTTTTTAACATGTGGTAAATACACCTCTTGGGGTATACAGTCCCTGACAGAAGTTCAGTCGCTTATCCATGTTGTGGAAACCAAAGCTTATAACCTGACTTAAAATTCATCCATTGGTTTTAGAAAGGACTCATATGAAAGCTTAAACCCTCCCAAATGAGGTTTTTTTGACGATAATAAATTTGCTTCACTGCTGAAATATTGATCATTTAAGGAACACAGAAAGGTCAGATTTTGGCATGACAAAAGTTTTGACGCTCACAGAAAGTAATGTGAAAATCAATCAAATAATTCACTTCAAATACAAAGATATGTTTCATAACATTGGTGAATGAATTTGTGGTGCAATTTAGGGGCCATATTTAATATTTGTGTGCCTTCCATGAGCTTGAAGGACTGCATCCGTGCGTTTCGACAATGATAAACCCAATTTATTGATGAAACATCGGGAAAATAGCAAAGAATGCAGTCTTACATGCCTTCCAGAGTTTCGTCAAGATTTTTGGTTTTTGTCTTCCAATTTCCTCTTTTATCCTACCCCAAACATGCTCAATGATGTTAAATTCCCTGGTGACTCGGCTGGCCAGTCCTGGAGCACCTTGATCTTCTTTGCCTTGAGGAATTTTTGGATGTAGAGATGATTATAAAGATGGAGCACCATCCTGGTGCAAAATGTGACCCCTTTTTATGATAGGGAATGTAAGAGGTAGCTAATACTTCGTGATACTTTAGGCTATTGATTTTGCCTTCCACCTTGCAAATGTTTCGCACACCCCAATACTGAATGTAACCCCAGATCATGATCTTTCCACAATCAAACTTAACTTTTTTTCTGGGTGTATCTTGGATCCATACGGGCTCCAGTAGGTCTCTTGCAGTATTGCGGCGCTTTTGGTGTAATTCAACTGAAGATTCATCTGAGAAATCCACCCTTCTGCCACTTTTCCAGCGTCATCTGTTTATCAGCTTGTGGCCTTGGCAAATGCCACACGATTTTTAATTGCCTTTTGTTAAGTGCTGGCTTCTGGCACTGTTTTTGACCATGGAGGCCATTTCGAGACAGAATCCTACAAACTGTTCTAGTTGACACAGGGATTTTAGGTGACCGGGCCCTTTGTTGGGACCTGTGCTGAAGTGGAGGGGGCTGGCTTTGATTTTCTAACCAAACAAACTTTCCTCCTGAGCAGTTGTCTTGCGTGATCTGCCGGACCTGGGCTTGTCAAAAAACATCTCCAGTCTCTTCAAATCTTTTTTTAATTCTTTATACTTGACACTGAGACACATTAAAGGTGCCAGCCACCTCTGCAGTGGATCTGGTCTTCAGCCTCTTGATAATCAAGGCTATGGTCGCATGGTGGATTTTTTGGCATGTTCTCAGAGGTCAAGTTGCAGTTCAAGGAAAGGCCGGGGGTGCTGGAGTTCTTTTTATACACACCCACTAATTAACCGATCAATTAGTGAGCACAGGTGAGGCTGTAAACTAGGATTGGGTGCATTATATGACAAGGGGACAAAACTTTTGACTTGCCAAAATCTGACCTTTCTGTGTTCTTTACATGATCAGCAGTGAATCAAATTTATTTTTGGTAAAAAAAACCTCATCTGGGAGGGTTTCAGCTTTCATATAAGTCATTTCTAAAACCAATGGATTAATTTTAAGTCAGGTTATAAGCTTTGGTTCCCACAACATGGATAAGTGATAGAACTTCTGTCAGGGACTGTATATTGTGTTGATGCTGAGTTTTCATAGGTGAAAAGACATATTTATTTGAGTAGAGGGTACTTGGCTTAAGAACAGGCTTGGACTGGCCCATCAGGGAGTCGGTGGGCCCCAGAAGTACCACCCCACCACATGGGGGCCCTGGGCGCTGCATCCAGCCTCAGAACACCTGGGCCCTGTGTCCCAAGCATTCAGAGGCAGGGTCTAGGGGTATGAGGGATAATGCCACCGTCGCACTGCTATACTATTCAATCTCGTAGGCAAGGAAGGTGTTTTTTTTTCTTTTCTATGACTGAGGGGCCCAGCATGCCTACCTACAACCTACCAAAATGGGAACCTACCCAGCTACATCCTATCTATCTTGGGCCTTTCCTACCTAACTGTAGCCCTACCTACCTAACTGAGACTCTACCTACCTACAGCCTACCTAACTAGGGCCCACCACCAACCTACAGCATACCTAACTGGGACGGAACCTACCTACAGCCTACCTAACTGAAGCCTATATACCCACTTAACTGGGACTTATTTACCTACCTGAGGGCTATGTACCAACCTGGCTGTATCCCACCTACTACCTTCCTACCTACTGGGGGCCTACCTATCTACCTAACTTGGGACTACCCATCAACCTGCCTGGGCAGGCCTACCTACCTTGGGCCTACCAACTTATCCAAAGGGGGTCTACCTACCTAAATAGGGCCTTCATAACTACCTGGGGTCTTGCCCATTTACTTACCTACCTGTCTGAGGTCTTGCCTACCTAACTGGTAATATGACTCTGAGGCCATAGCTGTAGCATGATCTCCAGAGGGTCTGTTCTCTTTTGCCCCTCAACCCTCTAGAAAACTGTGTCACTAAGCTATGGCCTGTACCCACTCTCCCACCCCTTGAACGTTTGTACAGAGGTGGGGGACAGTGAGGGAGGTGCCGGAAAAGTGAGATATTTGTGTGTAATTTCTGCAGGGATGTGTGGTGGCCAGGAGAAGTTGTCATGGTGGGCTGGACTGGATGGAGAGGAAAAAAGAAAAAAACGACTCATGAGAGAAGAGAACGAGTCATCAGAAAGGGCAATGTATCAGATAAGATATCTCCTGTGAGTTCCTGATGTCAGGGGTTATTTTGCTTCTATATTGCATCAGTGTTGTATTCACTGTCATGTGATGGTGACCAGAGCTGCTGTCTGATCATGATGTGGTCTCTATATGGCGTTTTTGTAATTTGTACCCGAGCTGGTGTCGGACCACTATGAGGTCTTTATATGGTGTTATTGCAGGTTATTTCAGCACTTGTCCCTGATTGTACAAGTGAGTGAACACCTGTCCCTTACTCTGTAATTAAGGGTTTCACTTTTACTTTCTCGCTTGTGTTTATAGTGCAGTTTTTTAGAAAGTTGTGAGGTATGTGACCAAAGGAAAACTTGGAGGCAGATATTGAATGTGGGCTGTGGGGGTAAAAGGGATATGGATTAACAAGACCATTACTATCTATAATGTTAGACTGTACAATGTGTAAGACAGACAACCATTTTGAGACTGATGTGTGAGAAAAGACAGACAT